>CM027118.1:68963957-69189727 GCA_015476505.1 Urochloa ruziziensis
CATCTCTGGTATCAGGGGGATTTCCAGTGTCTCCAGAGTTCAGATCAATTGGCATTTGGATGTGTTGTATGCTTTAAGATTTGTTATCAGTGTAGCATCATTGGTATCACGGGGATTTCTAGTTGCTCCACCAATTTGTGTGCTTTTGTAGCTCTTGTTGTCTATGATGTATAACACAGAGCTTGCCTTCTCACGGCATTATTGAATTGTGCAGCATCTCGGTTTTGATTCCTATGATTTGAGTGACCTACTCACTAGCATTTATCGATTGTGCTGCTCGATAAAATGGTATCTTATCCATATCGATCCTGATTTTTTAGACATTCACAAATCCTAGTCATACCATATTGTTCATCTTGATATTGTTTCATGCAACATTCATATATGCTAGTTACCTAAGTCATCATATATTTGGTGTGGTATTCCAATCTAGAATATGGTGACTTGGTTGTGTCTTGTGTGTTCAATTGTTCCACGTGTGTATGCCAGAGGCTGAAATTATTTTATTGAAGCTGGTTCACAGTTTTAGTGTCTCTGTTATTTCAGCTTATCTTGAGACTTTCCTTGGTTTGTGGGTCCCTTTAATTCGCTTATGTAAACACATGTTACTATTTTCTATACTTATTGATATAAGTTTTCACCACCGGGCTTTTAATCAAGATGTCTTTGGCCACTGTTTACTGTTTCATTCTTTGTCATATCATTTCCCTTTTTAGTTTTGATATGACCTGAAGGCGACGAAAGGAAATAAAAATGTACTTTTCATAATTCAGTAGTGTGTGGCCATTTTGTACATCTTCCCCATGGCATCCCTTGTTAGTGTAGCTGGCCATTTATCTTATGTGATCACTCCACAATAGCTCAGTTTTTGGACATTCATTAATCAGATAACTAAGTTACTGTTGTATTACGATATGGGGGGTGTTTAGATGGGTGAAAAACTTTTGATGAAAATGTCACATCAAAGAAAAATGTATCATTTAGAAGTAGTAAACGTGGACTACTAATAAAACAAATTACAGATCTAGCCGGTGAGACAAATCTAATGACGGATAATTAGAGGGTAATTAATAAATAATTAGTGAATGGTTACTGTAGCATTTCTGCTGCAAATCATGGATTAAATAGGCTCATTAGATTCGCCTCGCCACATACGTTTCATTCACATAATGGATTAATTTTTTTGTCTACATTTAATATTTCATGCATGTAAAATTGGCTTGATGTTATCTGTGTCCTGTCATTCAATTCTTTTCCATAACAAACTTTTTAGGCATTCATTGGTTGTTGTGTTGTGTTGAATGCAAGTGTATCCCTAAGATTAGAGTAATTTGCAGGATCTGAGCTTCTCCATCTTTAGTTTCACTTGAGGTCAATTTTGAATGCAATTGCGGAAACAGCTTGCTTTATTGAGCATTGGCTGCATGCATACCGATTTTTACATCCAATCTTAAGCCATGTGTCTGATTCATTGTTTTGGGTCTTTCTCATATAAGTTTTTGCCCTTCGAATATGGTCCGAGATCGACAGTCAATCAAAATAAAATGTTTTGTGTAGTGATCATGTAAAGTTGGTTGTGGCCTCTTTATACTTCTCTACTACTAGTACCCTTGATTGTGTATGAGAAAATGACCCTGGCATGGTCATTGATCTTTCCTGTTTTCTCAGCGAAATATGGGAACTTTGCATCGCATCTGTGATCCGAAACATCTTTGTGGAAGTCTGGAGTTCTGCTTCAAGTTGTAAAGGTGGCTTTAACATTTGAGACCTATAAGATCAAGAAGGTCGCTTCACGATGTTTTCCAGGACCAGGGCACTCTTGAGGAAATATTTGTTTCTTACTCTCCGCCCAGTCCGTGGTTTTGCTGGCTCGCGAGTGCACGAGCAAGCAAAGAAGGCGATCGACATCCCTGCTGTTCTGCCCGCGTCGGCCGATCCCACATTTCAGCTCATCGAGTAGGGCGTCAGCATTTTCACAGCTGGAGGTGCGCGACCGAGCGGGGAATAAAAAGGAAAAGGAGAGCTGCAAAAAAGACAGAGACAAAAAAGACAGAGAGAGAGAGAGAGTGGGGGCCGTTACATCTGCGGAGATGGGCCAAGCACATACGTTGTGGTTTTCGGGGGTCACGAAGGACCAGCTCGCGGGCCAGGCTTAATTTTTTGCCATCCATTTAAGATATTTTCCGCATGTGCATGGGCCTATCAAAAGACAATAGGCCCGGTTTGGTCCAGAAGCTTTCGGCCTCGGCACCACCACCACCATCCACCATTAGAAACCGGCCTCATCGACGAGCAAACACACGCTACCGAAGGAAAGGCTCGTTTGTCCATATGCCAGCGTTAAGAATATAATCATGGGATTCCTGCTGGTCAAACTAGCTAAAAATTTGATCAAATTTATAGTAAAATAGTATTACCTATCATTTCTACAAATAAAATTATTATAAAAGTAAATTCTATAATTAATCTAATGGTACTTATTGTGTATCATGAATATAGTAACATTTTATATAATTTTAGTCAAAGTTTAAATAGTTTAACTTATCAAAAAGTGAAAATTACATTATTTTGTGGATGGAGGTAGTAACAAATTAAAGCCGCCGTATACACCGCCATCTAGCGATCGAGTGGTGGACAGAGACTGAAGAAGCAATAATTTTCGAGCAAAATTGACATACCGACATTTTGTTCAAAAAATGAACAACGGCTGACAAATCCTCAATGTATATGAAACGAGCGTGTGATACACTAGGAACATTTTTTTTAATAGTGCGTCTTATATGACAGTGCTCTTGTTCCGGTCGAATATCTCTCGTTCGCCTCGCATGCTCGTACGTGATGACGTCCTCTAATCTCTGTTCCGCACCAGTAGCGGCGCCAGCCACTGAGAACCTTTGTGCTAACGAGCGGCCGGCCTGCAGCCACCGGTGCAGACACACGTCGCGTCGCCGCCGGCGTGGTGTTAAAGCCCCGCCCAGCGAGCAACCCCGCCGCTGCTTCCGCTGTCAGATCACACCCCACCGCCCGCACCCCAGTGACGCCGCGCGCGGGGGAATCCATTGCCGTGATCCGCTTGGCCGGGTCGGCCTCTGCCCGCTGACCTCACCCCGCACAACGCAACACAACACAAGCGCATGCAGCCGGTGGACCGAGACCCTCCACCGGCGCCGCAACGGGCAAATAACGCCGCGGCGACGGCGAATCCGCCTCCGCCACTGCCCGGCCCGCGACCTCGCGCCGTCGCCTTCCGAGTGCGGCCGGCCAGTCCCGCAAGCTTGCTTATCGCGCTCGCCGATCCGCTGATCGGTCTCGGTCGCTGGTGACGACCGGCCGGGGAGAAGCAAAGCCGATCAACCAAAGAACCTTAAAAGCAAAAGTCCGGCGCGGGGGCGCACGAGATCCGCGCTGAAATCTTTGCTTTCGCCGATGGTTCCAATCAAGCCTTTGGCCTACCTATCCGGATGTTACATGTAAAAGAAAGAGAGAGAGAGGAGGAGGAGCAAATTAAAAAGCGATCTTTTTCTGCTCCTGGTCCAAAGCATGTAGCCAAAGATCGCCCTTGCATTGCTGCCGAGGGAGCAGGAACAACCCATGTGTGAGCCCCCATCCATGTTCCATCCACTACCGGTCGCCTTTGTGCTGCGCGCAAGGGCTTTGCGGCCGGCCGGCAGATGGTTGGGTCTAGCCGTGATTGATAGAATTTGCTTGGAAAAAGAGAAGGTGTGGATTGTGGAATTTTGGCCTGGATGAATCCTGTCTCTTTTTTTTAGCGCTGGACTTCTTATCCAGAGATTAAAGAGTGGTTTATGGTGCTTCCTGGAGTTTGGTACTCTGGTGCTGAGTGAGTGTAGTGGCAGGGTCAACGCTTTGTGCCTGTGCTCTCTACTACCCCAAAATGCTGGAATAAAGATTTGGAGCGGATAAGATGAATGTCGTGTGAAAATTGGGCACGAAATGTTTTATTTCGAGCACTTTATCTTGAGCAGGCGGCTTTGGTTGTGATTTGTTTGTTTTGTCGTTAAAAGCACTTTCTCTGATCGGTTACCCTTAGTAGGAGGAACACTGCTGCGTTGCGTGTAGTAGACTAGTAGGCCGTTAACCTAATTTGCAACTGGTGATTGTCTGATTGTTAGCCCACTGTAGCATGTAATAGCATTATCCAGGATACCCGATTGTTCTATACCAACGACTTATTCTATACACGCGACATGTGCAACTTTCTTCAATCAAGCAGGATGCCCATAGAGAAAACGAGTTTTTTTTTTCATTCAACAAAAGCACATTGTCCATCGAATCAGCGTGCGACAACAAAAAAAAAACAAAAAACTCCTGGATTCTGGACAGCGAAATACAGCCCAAACAATAACATGCTCAAAGCCAGACGTACGTTAAAAGACCCGAATAATTCCAAAGCGCATATGCAACGACATCGTTCAAATCTCATAATTTGCATCTTTTGTAAGAATCACGCGCTTTATATTGCGTACTTCATTATCAGTTCTTTCCGGATGCTGTCTCTGCTTCTCCATTATTCACAATGTTTCTTTTCAGACAGTATACGTACTTGAGACACACCCATTTTGTGTCGTCCCTGCTAGCTGATTATCCACATTGCATTGTCCAGGTGGCGAGCTTCGACTCGACGGTATCAAAGCCACACACTTGCAACTAGTGCACCACGTTAAGCCATCTGTCCGGAGATAGCTCGATCAGGCCCAAAGGGCCAGCCACCGGTGGTTTCCTGACTTTCGTTGACAGGTCAGGCGAAGCAAGACGGCAAATTAAAGTGATGTAATGGAGTTCAGGACAACCGGGAAGAAAACGCTGGCGATCGAAAGCAATCAAAAAGCATGGTTCGCATCCATTCGATGGATTGGAAAGAACGCCTTGTTTATTTGATCTCATGCAAGCAGTCACTAGCAAGACCTGCAGCACACACGGTTAGAGTTAATTGGTTTGCGTTTATTTTTTACATAATGTACGTGTTGGTTTGCGTAAGATCCACTCATCAGTATAGCTATCGTCTCCTTACATGTCGTCATGGGTCTCACGACGATCATAATGTGCGTAGTCGTTGTTTTCGTGATGTACGTTGGACGGTTCTAGTATATAGTATAGCTAGCTAAGCAGGCATGGAGATGGAGTAATTTCTAATTCGAATGCCTTTAATTTGCACATGAGGCAGGTTGATGCTTTCAGGTTGTACCTATACATATGGCTTAGAACTGACTAATTTATATGGCGGTTTATACTATTGCGTAATGTACCGAGGACAGCATGATATGTCACTTGATTGCATGTTCTCCTTTTAATTAACCACACCTCTTATACTAAAAGTAACCGAAATTTCCGATTGTGTTTCAAGCGATGCATTCAATGTTTGCGCACGATATTGTACTTTGATGTTGTCGCTAAATGCAGTGTTGTAACGTAGTATACTCCTATGTCGTACACTATCCATGGCTGTTAACCCAACCTAAGATAAATTAAATAATAGTTGCATAATAGAAGTAATATTCCATTCGTTTCAAAATATATGTAGTAGGTCATTTGAGTCTTCTAGATTCATTTTTTTTATCTAGGCATACACTATATCTAAATACATACTACATAGCAAAGTTATGAATTTAGAAAACTCAAAATGGTCTATTTTGAAATGAATATATACTATACAGAATATTCTTTTAAAAAAAGGAATATATGAACATTCTTGCACTAGTAGTATATAGTCCGGTACGTGATGACAAAAACGAATTCGTGGAGAATGTGTGCGTGTGAACGAGACTGAGGATAAAAAAGATGAAAGGCGAAGGCAGGTATACATCTTTCCAGACCTACGAACTTTTTTTCAAAAAGCAATCGCACCAAAGCGTATACGTGTGCGCTCGATGCATCTATTCGCCGCAAGGCTCGGGTATAGCTAGCTAGCTAGCGTGTAGCAATCCAAAATGTTACACTCGAAGACACTCCAAAAGGCAAGAGGCCGGCGTGGTGTGGTATCTGTGGATCCAATGCAGGAGAGAAGACCTCCCGAGAAGCGTGCCGAGAAGAAGAAAAAAAAAGATGCGCCTAACATATGTGTCGTGACGGATAGGATCGAAATTAACGGTTCGTTTCCGCATGCTGGAAGATACTCGATCGTGAAGCTCGATACGATACCCCCGCGTCGCATTCGCTTGCTTTAGCTCTCGTGTTCGGCGGCTGAAACCGACACACTTGCAATGGATGCACTTCAATTACTGCCTTGATCCGGACAGCTCTGACAGCAACGAGACATGGCTGTGTTTGCCGTTAACCCACACGGTAGCTAAGCTAGGTTATCATGTGCTCATCATCGGACCACACCAGTCCAGCAGGCATGGACATCATCAATGTTAGTCGTCGTGGTACTAGCCTGATGAGCTCGTCGCATGTCGCATTATAACACGTGTTTAAGAGCCGCCGGTGCATGGATGGCCAGTCACCGCGCACGCATTAGTCTCACGTCGTACGCGCGGTCAGCGTCAAAACGAGACAAAAGTCTTTCGCGCCAGCTTTAATATACGTGTACCGGTCGCCCCAGCACACGTGTGGCCACGTCGCGCTCGACGGCTTTGAACGAACCTGCATGCCTAGCATCCTCGCTCGATCCTCGTAGATCTCAGCTGGGCGAGTCGCAGCTGAGATCGGATCGAGTTATTCTGCACGTACATGTGGTGGCGCGCGCCCGTGTGGCCTCGCAAGTGATTCGCACACGTACGAGACGCGTCGCCGCCTCGCCACTGTGCAGCGCTCGCCGAGGTGGCACCATCCCGCGCCGCGAGCTCCCGGCGGGCCGCCACGCAGGCGGCCGCGCGGGCCCAGCTAGCTAGCTGACAGTCTCTAGTCTCTACAGTCGCGCGCTGGCGATAGTAGGGCCCGCGGCCGCGGCGCCGGAGATGGAGAGCCGCCGGCACGTGTGCATGGGCGCGCTCGACGTAGTACGCCGGGAGCTGGAGCCTGGAGCACGGAGCACCATTACTTCGCGGCTAAGCTACACCGCGCGCGACCCCGGCCCGGCGTTACGTGGTCGTGGGGTCCTCCTCACGTCGCACCAACCCAAGGGGAAAAGGGCGCTCCTTCAAAACGGTTGCTCCATCGGCACCGTCCGTTCCGGATGCTGGAATCGATGTTCTCCGTCGGATTCGTAGCGGCGCGCAGGTTGCGAATATACCAGCGGGCGGTTGAATCTTTCGTCGCCACGAGTAAAGCAGGCAGCGGGGCTCAGTGGAGGGAAAAAGGAAAGGTGTACCAAGCCACCCGGGAAGGAAGACACCCCACGTAACGGTGGGCCCGGATTCGTGGCGGGGCCCATCACGGCGTCGAGGGGTCGAGGGTGGTCTCTGTACCTCTATAAATAGCGGGCGTTTCCTCATCGATCTTCCCTTTTCCCCAATTCTCTACTCGCCTCCCTTAGTTTTCTGGAATTCCTGCTGTGATTTCTCTTTTCTTTCGTAGCAGCAGTGCTGTGGTGGAAAGGCTGGAAGTGAGGAGGAGATGCTGTCTGTGCAGGAGTCCCTTGACCTTGTTGACTTCGCTGCGGCCACGTCCAGCTGCTGCGTCCCGCGGGACTTGGGCATGGACATTATCACGTGCGGGTTCACGCCGTGGGGGGCCGACACGTGCCCTAGCCTGGACCAGGTGATGGCGGCGTCGTCGAGGTCTCCGGCGCCGGAGACGGCGGAGGTCGGGGGAGCAGGCGGCCGAGGCGCCGGGCGAGGCCGTCGCGGAGGAGCAGGAGCGGCGGCGGCGGCGCAAGGAGTCGAACCGGCTGTCGGCACGGCGGTCGCGGGAGCGGAAGCAGCAGCGGCTGGAGGAGCTCCGCGGCGAGGCGGCGCGGCTCCGCGCCGAGAGGCAGGGGCTTGAGAGCCGGCTACACGACCTGGCGCGGCGCGGCGCCGTGGTTTGCCGCCAGAACGCGCGGCTCCGCGCCGAGGCCGCCGCGCTCGAGAGCCGCCTCCGCGCGGCCGAGGCTCGCCGCAGGACCATCGCGCTGCGCCGCCGGCTCCTCGCGCTGCGGCAGGCCGCCCTGCTTCCGCCGCCGCATCAGCCGATGATGATGACGACGCCGCTGCAGCAGCAGGCCGCCGGCGTCGCGCCGCCACTGGGGCTCGCGTCGCTCATGACGTAGGAGGACGGACCGCCGGTCGGGTCGCACGTACGAACGCCGAACCCAGCTTTCTGGTTGTCTCACAGGTGCAGTTTTGGCACGGGAGAACGACGGACGGACGGACGCACGTTGCGGCGAAACTGGTTTGGGACAGACGATAGAGTAAACAAGTGCTAGCTAGCTAGCTACTAGTAAGCTGCATGCCATATATCCGCTATACAATAACTAAAAGCTGCAGGTCGGTGTTGACGTGTCAATTGCATGATTAGGTGCTACATGGTTCTTCTCGATGTAAATTAATTAATTAAAGTGAAAGGGATTATTTCACCGCGCGATCGAGCCACTGACCTAACGCTAACGGTGGTCACGTACAGGGGGCAAGCAGTCATGCTCAGCAGTCGTTAACACTGTACTACAGTGCATGCCGGCCGGGAAACAGCACCGCCGCCGGCGTCAGCGTTGCCGTGTGTGCAGTGCGTGCGTGGGAACAGAAGAGAACACGGACCGAAAGCAGCCGCGCACTCTCTCTTTGGCGAGCGAGAGCGAGCATGTGGTAACGTGAGCCACATATCGGAGAGCCTCGGCGGCGCTGCATGCGGGCCCCGCTCCGATCCTTTGTGTGTTGTCGATCGACCGGACGAGGACACCAAATCTGTCGCCGTGTCGCGTAGAGGCGCGCACGCGTAGCAGGCAGCTAGCAGAGATCTCGCCTACAAAACCTAACCCTCGGCGGGCCGCCTCGATCACGCGGTTGCACCAGTTTTGTCTGATGAGTGCCGCCGGCAGGGCACCAACGGCAACCTCTCCTACGGCGAGCGGGCCTCATCCAACCAAACGACCCTCCCTCCCTGCGGTCCTGCGGCCCAGCGCTATCGTCTTCCCACCGCAACGGGCTCGATCTCTCCCCAGCACCTGGAAACATATCGTCGTCGCGCGAATCCAACCAGGTACGGTACGGTGTTCGAGAGCCCAAGCTGCAGATGCGCCCGCAACTGTCGCACGAGGGGAGCGGCGCGTGCCTTCAGCAACCAAGCCGGCCGGCCGATCCTTTCCGGCAGCCGAGCCCTGCGATCAAGGCAGCTCTGTCAAAAATGGATCCGCTGCAGGGGCGGACACCATCGCCGTTTTTGCATCCGTACCCTCAGTCGCTCTCCCTCACCGTCGAGGCAGAAGCTACTGCTGAGACCGTTGTGCTGTCTCACTGTCGAGAGACAGAGAGAAGAGTTGGACTGCAGTATCCCAGATTCCCAGCCCATAAAATGGGCTAGATTGGTGGCCCTCGCGCGAAATTTATGTATTGGGCTGGAGCACTAATAGTAGGCCTGGCCTGCTAAGAGTTAAAATCCATAAAGACAGAGCCCAAGCAGCCAGCTGCTCTGCTCATGCATTGTCGTCCTCGTCTTGCACAATTTTTTTTTAAAGTCCCAAGGTGCACACAGCTCACCCGTCGCATGGTCTCCAACCTGAATATTCTTTTTTTTTTTTTTTTGGAACCAGGATCTTGGCACCATCATGAGAACAAGGACGATCGTGAAAGCCATGGGTGTAAAATGGTCACATATGTGACTATGGATGGCGTTACAGCAATATCTGTCAAAGTGAGCTAGAGTATCGATCAAACGGTTTTCAGTTTCTAGCAGGGAGGGCCGGACCATCTCTGGCGACTTGCTGCTGCTAGGCCGGGACCTGTCCGGCTGTCCAGGAATCCAGCCAACAAAACGCGCGCTGAAATTGACTATCTCTGTGATACGTCCTGGTCCGGATGAACCTAGACGGACACCAAGTCCTGGTGGTGCGTGATCCTGTGGACCCAGCTCTATTCACGCCATGCTCGCAAGTCACAAGAATCCAGGAGGAGAGAGATACCGCAGCCTCTCCGCGCGTTGTACACGTACTGCCGCGGCAGCAGAGCATTACAGTGACATCTCTCTCATTCTCGTTTGTATCGGTGTGGAAGCATCATACCACTACTCGTACTAAGAAAATATTCAAGTTCGTCAATCTCGAAAAAAAATCACAACTCCATAAAGTCCAAGGTTTAGGGTATCAATCTTTGTTTTAAATATACAGGCGGGTTAGCATTACGAAGTAAGCCACTAAGCCCCTAGTATGCTTCATGCATGCATTGAGGTGCACTATAAATGGTGTATTATGCTGACGTCTATTTCCCTCCACCTGGATAAGTATTTGCCAACATACATAATTCTGGATGAAAGTAGTTCTGTTGACATAATTAATTATATTTACCATGTTTGTTACATAATCATATATAGTCATATTGCCAATATGAAAGTTTCGTAAAGACAGGTCTCATTTTTAAAAACCATGAGGTGGTACGTGGCAGAACACATCATGCATAATCACTGTTTTAGTTTTTATAGATTTCTAACTTTGCTATACTTAAATATACGGCAATGCCCACATATATAGAAAAACTATATATCTAGAAAAGTTAAAATAATTTATAATTTAAAATGAAGATAGTAATATTGAATATATATGGATGTTAGCGCAGCCGTGCGAGGCTATCTGTGGACGTTAGAGCAAGATGAGATGGGTCCATGAATCTGGCCGCCCGGCGCCCCGGCCCATAGACCATTGATGCTTTTCTCAACGGCTCCCATCAAGGGAAAAAAAAGAGGAATTTCTGAGAGCGGCGGGAGAGGAGGATTGATTTTTCTTTTTCACGGATTGATCATGGCTGGGGACAGTTAAGTTTCCTGCTCGATTTGTTTACGAGGCTAGTGGACTAGTGGTGATTATGTATGAATCTGGACAATATTAATCTGGTAATGCGTCATTAGCCTGGCCGTGTTCGTGCTGTTGTGCCAACTCGTGCACCACACCACTCCACCAGCAACCCGGGGCCCACCATGGCGGTTGGTGAGCGGGGCGGGCCCCGGACCACGCGACTCCCGGATCGGGGCCCACTGCTCAGCGACCCCATGCAACCAAATTGAATCACCCCGGCTTGGTTGGCCTGTGGGTTTGGTAGGCACGGGTCGTTCTCCCCCACCCACCCGCGCGTCGGCCATCGTCGTCATCGTCAGCCCGCGCCGGCCGTCGGATATAAATGGGCCTGCGGGAAGCCCAGCACGGCGTGCGCTGCGGCCGGGTCGGATCTGAGACGAGCATTCTCCCCAACTTGTTACCATCTCTTCTCCCCCGCACTACCCGCTTCCTCCCTCCGCCGGATCGGATCGGATCCGCCCAACTACCCCGCGCCGCCGCCGCAGGTGAGCGTCCCCGCCCTCCCCGTCTCTCTCATCGTCGATCCGCCGCTCTGCTCTGTTAAGGGTCGTTGCTCTCTCTGTCGCGCGCGCGGGCTCGCACTATCGTGTTTCTAGGACCAGAGGGGGTTCTTGATCCGCTGCCCGCAATGGTTCGCCTAGTTGCTTCCTGGCTCGGGTGGTAGGCTTGCTCACGCGCGCCTTGCGCATTTCCAGCCACCAGCGTACAAGATTGCGGCTTCCATGATGGTCTCCTTTTTCTGTTTTTATTTACCGTGCCGCGAAATCTTTTTTCTTTTTGTTGTGCTACTAATCCGATAGCTGGAACGGTAGTGACTGTTGCTTGTCTCCTATGGATTTTTTGTGCCCCCGACTCCGACTCAGCATGCTTTAATTTGTTTTTATGTTGTATAAAAGCTAGAGGGAAACTACTTAGGAGAGTAGGGGTGCCTCTATTTTTGCTGTATGCTGTAAAGTTTGCTGCTGGAATGATAGTGATGCTGATTTTACTACTACTAATATGGTTAGGAAAAACAATCGACTTTTAGTTAGTTTCATCTTATGACTATCGACAAACAAAGGCTATTCTCAAAACCATTGTTGCTAAGCAAGCTGCACATGCTGCTTTAAGATTTCTGATTTTCTTTCTGCATACTGCATGCTGTTTAAAATTTGGAGCTACTGCTTCTTGCTATTACCATGTTCCGTGACAATGCTTCATAGGTATTACTTTTTTTTGGGTCCTACAATAGGTAGTGGAAGCATATTTGGGTAATTATTTGGTTCCTAGGATCTCATTGGACAACTTGTTATTCTTATGCTGATTCGGTCTGTGACTTGGACGATTCGTGGTGCCTGGTGTCCACTAGCGACGCATATGAACCAAACGCTTGTGCGGGCGGATCAGAAATGCCAAACTTTTTATTGAAGGAATTTAGTTGACTTTGGTTGACGAATCTCAGCCTGGAGCGTGTGGTCTTGTTATGTGCCAACAAAATAGAAGGTTTTCTTGACCACAAGATACAAAGATACCCTTTTTCTGCTTTTTTATTAGCCTAACTTTTCCTTTTTATTATTGTCTTTAACAGTTTTACTTCATCATGAGACAATAGGAAAAATTCTAAAGCATTTTTGCCTAAAAGTAGTATTCCCGCCCTCAGGTCGAGTTTTTTTTAAAAGTGATATTTCCTGCAATCTGGATGCTGTCAGTTTGGTACATAACAGTTCGACAAATTGTTTGGATATTAGTCTAGTATATAGGAGCAAATCTCTTCTCTCTTAGCAAAAGCCCGGGGGCTGTCTTACCCCCCGCAGGTCGAGTTTTTTATAGGAGCAAATCAATCTTGGTTTTGTGGACCATGCAATTATTTTGATCAAGATAATTTTTACTTTGCCTGGGCGATTTTGCATACCATATTCTCTGCAACTAAGAATTTGTATTTTCTGCTGCAGATCAGAGAAGATGGCCGCAGTTGACACCTTCCTTTTCACCTCAGAGTCCGTGAACGAGGGTCACCCTGACAAGCTCTGTGACCAGGTCTCAGATGCCGTGCTTGATGCATGCCTTGCTGAGGATCCTGACAGCAAGGTTGCTTGTGAGACCTGCACCAAGACTAACATGGTTATGGTTTTTGGTGAGATCACCACCAAGGCCAACGTCGACTATGAGAAGATTGTCAGGGAGACCTGCCGCAACATTGGTTTCGTGTCGGCAGATGTTGGCCTCGATGCTGACCACTGCAAGGTGCTCGTGAACATTGAGCAGCAGTCCCCTGATATTGCTCAGGGTGTGCACGGCCACTTCACAAAGCGTCCTGAGGAGATTGGAGCTGGTGATCAGGGACACATGTTTGGGTATGCAACTGATGAGACCCCTGAGCTGATGCCCCTCAGCCATGTCCTTGCCACCAAGCTTGGTGCTCGTCTCACTGAGGTGCGCAAGAACGGGACCTGCCCCTGGCTGAGGCCTGATGGGAAGACCCAGGTGACTGTTGAATACCGCAATGAGGGTGGTGCCATGGTCCCTATCCGCGTCCACACTGTCCTCATCTCTACCCAGCATGACGAGACAGTCACCAACGATGAGATTGCTGCTGACCTTAAGGAGCATGTCATCAAGCCTGTCATCCCTGACCAGTACCTTGACGAGAAGACCATCTTCCACCTTAACCCATCTGGTCGCTTTGTCATTGGTGGACCTCATGGTGATGCTGGTCTCACTGGCCGGAAGATCATCATTGACACCTATGGTGGCTGGGGAGCCCATGGTGGTGGCGCTTTCTCTGGCAAGGACCCAACCAAGGTCGACCGCAGTGGAGCCTACATTGCAAGGCAGGCTGCCAAGAGCATCGTCGCTAATGGCCTTGCTCGCCGCGCCATTGTTCAGGTCTCCTATGCCATTGGTGTGCCTGAGCCGCTCTCTGTGTTTGTCGACACATACGGCACTGGCTCGATCCCCGACAAGGAGATCCTCAAGATTGTGAAGGAGAACTTTGACTTCAGGCCTGGCATGATCATCATCAACCTCGACCTCAAGAAAGGCGGCAATGGGCGCTACCTCAAGACAGCGGCCTATGGTCACTTTGGAAGGGACGACCCTGACTTCACCTGGGAGGTTGTTAAGCCCCTTAAGTGGGAGAAGCCTTCTGCCTAAGGCGCCCTTTCAGCAGAAGCTTTTAGTCTGCCGCGCTTATCATGTTTTGTGGCTTCTGTGTTGTGATTCTTGATCTGCCCCTTGCTATCATTTGTATTGTACTGTCCTAATAAGTGGTACTTGAGAAGGTATTACTGTGTCTGGTTATTTACCTAGAGTAGGATTCATTGTCTGCTATTTCTTTTTTTGTTACTTATTATGTAATGGTGAACCAAAGAATGAAACTAAAGGCTACTTTAAGAAGAAATGGAATTGTTGAACCTGCTGCCTTCTGGTTATCTTGGCATGCTGCGAAGTGTGATTCCTTGAACAGTGCTGATGATCTATTGATGCTCATTGGTCAGTGTAAGTGTTCGGTTGAGCTGCAATAGGTAGTGTGCTTGGTGAAGCTGCGATGACCGAGTGCATGTTGAAGCTGCATAATGTTTCTGTTAACTGAACATATATTGAGTCCCTTTCACGTGTATGGTGACATATGGGCGATAGACACTGTTCACCTGTTTCTTATTGACATTAGGTGGTAGTTGGTGAGCAGCCAGAAAGGATTTAATGTCACTAACAGGTCAAAATACTTCTCAGGTCAGGGGTCGATTACACTAACAACTCCAGGTGTGCGACTGTGCTTAGTGTATCCCGGGTCAGCTGTGCGCCTGTGCATGTCAGTGACAAGTTACCTGAAACATTTTTTTTTTAAAAGTTAGTTACCTGAAACTCTGAATCTTCTCTTTCGTTGAGCTACCTGAATCCTAAGTTATATCCTCTGAACCTCTGCTGAAATCATGTACCCTGTTAGTTCTGACTACGTGTATCGCAAATTCTGGCAAGTGGCAACCATGTCGGGGTCACGTTGTGCCTAAAATCTCTGCTGAAACCGATGATTGGGATGGCCTTGGAGATGACAGCGCATGATAATTTGCAGTAGATTTTTTATCTAGTTGCTCCTGCCTAGAGGCGGATGCTCGCGTTGGATATGACCCGAAGATGCACCCGTACCTGCTTTCAGCTTCGGCCGTTCGGCCACCCGTCACTGCACACCGTCACTTCACGCCACTGCAGGTCGACCGACCAGATGGTAAAGTTACAAACCAAATTCGTGCCAAATGTAATGAACCAAATGCAAGTCTCAGGTTATTTATCTGCTGGCGATTCAGCAGACTCTTTTGCCTCACTAGCACCATGGAAATGACAGCGACTGAACTGCTGATCAAGCGAGTACCATGCTTTTTATGCATTTTTTTCTATCTCTTCAGAAGAACACATACCTTGATGCGATTTTTTTGGCAGTAGGAAACTGGTGTCAAGAGGGGTGAAGTGGTGGAGAGAATGTGGCAGGTCGCTCTGATTGTCTGAAGAAATCTGAATGCCCAGATGTTTGCATCAGAATTCAGAAGCTCGCCGGCGGTGGGATTAGTGTCGCGGCTTGGATTTCAAAAGTAAAGATTCAAGGCAAAATGTTTAGTTTATCGCCGTGCATTTGTGCAACTGTGCCGCGCAGACGGCAAAATTAGACCCAGCGAACAGAATGCTCCGGTTTCCCCGGACTCCCCACAAGTCCAACAGAATTCCAACGACCCAATCCACACGGGCCGGAGTCCCGTCCCAACACGGGCCGCGTCCACCCCACCTCGCCCACTTAAACCGGAGAGCCCAAACCAACCCTAGCGCACGCAGCAGCCTTCCGCCCCTTTCGCCCACGCGCGCCGCTGTTTCCGAACCGAACCGCGCTCCCCTCCCCTCCTCCCCCCACAAACCCCCCCGCCTCCTCGCCGTCTCGTCCCCCCGCCGGCGGCCGGAACGCGCTCGTCGCCGTGATGGAGCGAACGGACCTCGAGCCTCGGAAGCTCTTCATCGGGGGCATCCCGCACTGGGGGATCACTGCGGACCACCTCAGGTTCCACTTCGCCCGCTACGGGAACGTGGTGGAGGCGCTGGTGATGCTGTTGCCGAACGGCATGTGCCGTGGCTTCGGCTTCGTCGAGTTCGAGGACGAGGAGGCGGCGCTCAGGGCGCTGGACGTCAGGCAGAGGGACGCGCACGATGCCTTCTTCGGCCGAAAGGTGCGCTCTTTTTCCGCTGTCTGCGTTTAAAATTATTAACCGCAACGCGTCGCGGAAAACCGCACTAGTTTTAAGGGATAGTACTGTTACATAGAGGTTGTGGGTTAAGAGATGCTACGGTACTGTCGGATCCATGAACGTTCGCTTGCGCAAATTATGATGTAGCACTGATTCGCCTAGCATACAGGGATTACATATTTAGATTGTTCTTTTGACTGCTGTAGGTTGCAGTGTGTGTTGTGAAAAAGCTGCCTATGTGAAATTGGGTGCTTAAAATGCATCTTGAGTTTGTTTAGATGTCAAAATTGAAGTCTCTTTAGATTATTCGAGTACACTTCAGAACCAGAGTGAGCCTTTATGAAGAATATGCAAGTGGAGGAGGATTGGATCCTCCTAAAATCGTTGGTTCTTATCAGCTTGTCAGTGCAGGTTGACCCTCTGTATTTGAAATCCTTTTACTTGGCTGCACCCTTTAGTTTGTACTAGTTGATAAGTTCGAGCTCTGGTATGTTGATATGGTATCTGTAGAGCACAAGTGCAAAGCGCTGCAGCTTTTCTATGGTACAGAGCTCACCTCGTATATATATGTAAATGCAGTGAGAATGTGCAATGCAGTGTATGTTATGAACTTGTAACAAGCAAAATTTGTTTTGTTTGTACTGGTCGATAGGGTCAAGCTGTGGTACATTGATATGTTATCGGCAAGGCACAGCTTTTCTATGGTACAGAGGTCTACCTCCATTCCTTGTATATATTTAAAGTAGTGAGAATGTGCAATGCAGCACATGTTATGAACTCATTAGAAGCAAAATTTGCAAGTCTGATTTTCAAGAAAATTGTTAATTGTTGGCGAATTTATATATTTTGTAGGAAGTATGGCTAACTGTGATGGTTACTCCACCCTAGATCTATTGTGTTCTTCTTTCTGCAGTGTGTCTTGCTTATTCATTTAAACAGAGAAATCCTAGTGGCACTGAAATCCTGCATAATTTATGGGTTAAATAATGGTAATAGATGTAGCTGGCTATAGCTAAGAAAAACATCGGCCGATGCAAACTTTTGTTGTCTATTTAGTTGGTCAATCTGATCAGTCAGTTGAGTTCCATGTTTTTTTGTCGTTATCTCTTTCAGTTTACTTATAAGCTTGTGTTATTATTCATTTTGTGTTTTTTAATCATGTGGTTTGATGTTGATCATGTATAGGTTGATGTGAAAAAAGCAGAGAAAAAACATGGAAATAGATCTGCACCAGCTCAAAGCCCCACATGCTATCAGCATGCTGATAAAAAAAAGATCTTTGTGGGTGGGTTAGGAGACAAGATCACCAAAGATGACCTCTCAAATTACTTTGGGATGTTTGGGAAAATAACGGATGCTATCGTATTTAATGACAAACTCACAAGAAAGGCGAGGGGCTTTGGATTTGTGACATTTGATTCCCAAGAAGCTGCGGATAAGGTTTTGGAGAAAAGTTTTTATTTCTTGAAGGGAACAAGGGTGGAAACTAAGAGGGCTGAACCAAGAGGCTCAATGGGTAGGGGTCAGAGGAGCCCTGCTAACAACTGTGGTGGAATGTTCTCACCGCACAACATACCATTTGCCTCTTATAGCCCTTTTCCGGTTCTATACCCATATCCATATCCTTATCCTTATCCTTACGCTGCATCTGGAAACATTAATTATGAGTACATGATGAACCAAACAGACATCTTACCTGAGATTTATGCAAATTATGGAAGGTCATATAGATCAATTGCGAGTGTGAAATTTGAAAGTGATAACAAGGCCAAAGAAAATCATCAAACAGTTGACATCTCTGCTTCTACCGGCATGAAATCAGATCCAGGGGAGCTAGATTCCAACTTACTGGTAAGTTCGTCTCTTTCTTCTTGTTTGAAAAACTATACTAGATTAATTGCATGAAGTAGTGTATTGTTTTGGTGTGTTTCTTTCATTACAACTTCTCAAGGTTTAATTTTCACATAATACAATTGTTTTAGATTTTTCTTCCTCGGTGTGTTTGCTTAGCAGGTCATGTTATTAAACAATCGATTTCTACTTGCTTGTTATGACATGTCAATTGTTTATTGTCTATGTAAAGAAATATAAGACAGAACAACTTTTGACCCTATTCGATAATTGTTCGTTTAGCTACAAATGGAGCAAACATTTCTACTAGGTTGCCATCTTATATCGACTTATGTATTTCACGTTAGCACCTTGTAAACTTGTCGACATCAAGCCGCCTGCAGAGTGAACAGTCTTTTTGGCAGATTGCTATGGGTTAATCCTACTAATGCCACATGACAACATTCATGAATAGGAATGGTTTTAGATTTACTGTACTCTGGTAGTTTCAGCAATGGCCAAATGATGGCAAGATAGCACAGTAGGGCCTCAAACAGTAGCTTTGTTTCTGCATGGTTGACAAAATACTTTGCATGATGTTTCAGAAAAGGAGTCTCATGGTAGCCAATATTCTTGTGTATTCCCACGAGGTAACACCTTCCTATTTTGCTTTGTTATGCAGTAAGTGAGGCTATATGTCACGGCATCGGTGACGCTTAACTGCAACATTTTGTCTGGGAACTCGGCAGCTGTGAAAAGGGGAGCTCTGACGTCTCACCAGGAATCCTTTTACTCACCCATACTCTTTGTTCGTACCTTGTACATGGAGTCGAAGCAAATGGCAACCTCTGTACCTACGCACTATGCTTGAATTCTGTTTTTATTGCCATCCTTTGCTTAATGCATTCATAAGTTTGGTTACTGAAGAACGTCACTGATCCGAGAAACGTTTATTCTCTTTGAGCGGTGATCAACTCTTATGCTGCTTGCCTGTCTGAGTTGTGACTAGTACGTAATGTTTTCTGCAATACTGATTTCTCGTATCGTGCTCCGCGTATCTGATTCGCCCGGCCTGGACGCATACTGAAACAATTCAGGAGAATCAAGTCTCAAATCTCCGTATTCAGTATCTGTCTACCGGTCTGCAGTTGCTGCACCTCTGCTCGCCTGCATCATGGCAACAAGAGGCCAAGACCAGCAGCAGCGATCTGAAGTCTTCTTCAATAGCGAGAGCCAAATACACACTGTTGTCCTAGTAGGAAGGATGCAGTACGCCCGTGCCAATCACATTCCTGGTGTGGTGAAGCACGTGGCCGGAATTCAGGCCTTGTACTCCCAAAACACAAAGCCCACTTTGCTTTCTTGCTTGGCCCAAATCTCTGTAAATTGTTTGACGTGCGTGCTGGGAGAGCGCGTTGTGTGTGCTTGCTTCGACGTCCTGGCCAATGGCCGTGGCCGGGGCTCTTGCTCCTCGCTTTGCTTGGCGTGCAATGCAGGGAGCCGCGAGTGAGGTGACCGGGGTGACAAGATACTGGCAGTCGGCAGAAGTACTGAAGTCAGCAGCAGTGTTGGGTTCCAGCCGGCCGGCCATGTGAAGGCCCACAGAAGCTCACGAAAGATGCTGGGACTGGTAGCCAAGAGCAAGGCTATCCATGTTGATTCCTAGGCGGGTCTACCCATAGCCAGCTCTAGATAGAGCTGATTGACCCGCACCTGACCCCTCCGGTCAATCCTTGTCTCCTCCAGCGCAGCTGCATGCACGCAAGGAACAAGGGAGACGACGAGAGAGAGAAAGGGGACGATGCGTCTCGTCTCTCACTCAAGTCAGCCATCGTGCTCTCTCTCGTGGTCATGCATCCATCCGGCCGCTAGCTAGTACGGAGTACTACGTACTACGTCCCCTTTCACATGCTCTTATTATGCCCCAAGCTTTCAAAAATTATGCCCCCGAAATTGATGGCGCAGCAGGTAGGCGGGGTAGGACCGTAGGACGCGACGGGGATGATGGGCGACGAGATGGCCGGCCGGCGTACGTGACGGATGGAATGGAAGTGCCGATTTGGGGAGGGAGCGGAGCGGCCGGCCGGACGGGGCACCAGCCGCACCACTGGGGCAGAGGGGCGGACGCGACGAGACCGGCGGAGCCGACGCGACGGCGTGTGCTATCGAGTGGAAGAAGGTGCTAGCTGCGCCGCGCGGGGGACGCGGGAGGGGAGCGACCGACCGGACCCCGGCATTCTCTGATTGATTTGAGGCGCGGCTCTGCTCGCCGGTCCGGATGCTGCTTCCCCCGTGCCTGCCGCTGCGCCGCGAATCGGGCGCTTCTTTGGCCCGAGCCCTTACGGAACCGGCCGGGATGCACGGCAAAGGGTCGGTCGCCCACACGGATATATATGTCTATGTGCTGTGCTACGAGGGTTTAGTGTGTTTATACACACCTTTGCTACTAAATCGTACTCGACGTGAGCATAAAGTTCACTTTGTTCGTGGCAATTGTGCAGTCGTATTTAGAAAATTAATCAAGGTTGCCAAGATGATCCGTACATACATGCTCAGAGGTAGAGTCTAATTAGGGAACCAAGGCCCTAGGGGGGCCATGGCACCCTCGGGCATGCCCCCCTAAACCTCCATGTAGTATATAATATATACTATGTATTCACTATGTTTAATTGGATTAGAAATTACTATCGCTCCATCTATTGCACAAATTAATCATCTTTTTGCACAGTGGACACTAAAACTACCAACTTTCACAGGTTTTGCTTCACGCTTTAGTATTCGTCGAAAAACTGATAGCAGATTATTCTCCTCTTGGACTTTCAGCTCAACCCAGCGAAACGAACAAGGCGTGTGTGATTCAGGAAACTTCAGGTTAGGTTCGAAGGTAACAAGCTTTCAAAAAAAGGTTCGAAGGTAACATAATAAAAAAGTAGCCTAGTTATATCAATTTGATTTTATTATTGCTGTGCATGCTTCTCTGTCATTGCTAACCTCTTGTACTATGCGTCTATGGCATGGTAAACTAGAAATGATTACTGCCACCATTTTTTAAAAAAAAAAAGAAAGGTCAAAGGTTACTGTCTTTAAAAAAATTGTTTTTCTTTTTGCGTGTAGGAGGATCAATGCTGTTATTGGACGGTGCAGACTGCAGAGGGCAGACAGGTTTGAATGGTTGACTGTGCAGCAGTTCTGCATGGGCACATACGCAAGGCAGTGGACAGAATGAAACTGCCATCAAATCAGCTTTGGAATCTTTGATGCAAAGCCATCAGGCATTAACAAGCCAGGGTTTAGCGCTTGCTTGGCAGAACACGATCAAGTGGCGTAGCAACTGGTGTACGGAGTACTAGCGTACTAGATCCTAGCGGGGTCCCTCTCCCTTCGCTTTATATCCAATCTTTGTTTGCAGCTGAGAATAGGCCATCATCCAACACAGAGCTAGCGTGGTAAAATCCAAGGGAGTAGAGAAGATGAAAGCAAGAAGCGCATGCAGGAATGCAGGATGAAGAAGGAGAAAGATGAAACTGCATGCAAAGCAAAAGATAGAGCCCCGGCATGCACGATGGCAAGCTCGGCAAAGGCGGGCTAGCTGTTCTCAGCATTGGGCGCTGCAGCTATGGCTACCGAGCAGGGGAGCCATGCCAATGCAATGCCAGGTCCCTAAAGACTCGAGCAACTTTTGCATTCAAGGCTGCGTTGCCTCTGCCCCCTCCCTGCATTGTGCATTGCCGCTCTCGATCTCTATCTCTCTCATGCAGTCACGCCGGCCGTTGCCATCTGCTGCTGTGCTGTGCTGTGCTGGGAGGGAAAAAGAATCAGAGGAAGAGGAGGGGGTAGCTTTAATCGGGCATGGCTGATGGGGCTGCCATGGCAGGGGTGGGGAATGTGGAGGCATGCCTGCACAGTCCTGGCGTGTCGCGCCTTTGCGGGAGGCGGAAGGCCGGACCACGCGCACGACGCGACACCAACCCATGCCGTTTTGCTCAGCGCTGAGGCCGCGATTATTAGGGCTCCCTGCACTATCTTAGGTAATGTTCATTTCGGTGCAATCTCCATTGATTTCTCGCTGCCGAGCCCTGTCTGACCTTCCTCTTCAAGCTTTGTTGGTGGTATTCCAATCTACTGGCCACTGCCAAGCCATGTCGATCGGTACGCGAGCTTGCAGCTAACACGTGCCAGCACTACCTTTGCATTGCATGGCATTGCCCATCCGATGCTAGCTTTCAGACATGCAGCATGGCGCCAAGGCCGTGGTGCATAAATTCATAAAATATACATGGAGATCGAGGAGGAAACAATATGTACCAAATGTACTTGCATTTTTCTTCCATTCTTGTTGGTGAGGAAGGATTTTGGTGGATTCGGTTTGAATGAAGTATCTGTTGGCCCGGGAGCTGCTGATGAAATGAAAACACGCAATGATGGTCCCAATCAGCGAGTTTACTTGCCTCTCGTGCATGTCGCCTGTGCGATCAGATCAGTGCACCAGACAGCCTACGTATGGTACTCTCGAACTAGTCTGTGGCCGGCCGTAGCTGAGCCTGATCACTTCACACCAGTGCGATCAGACAGTGTCGATGTACAGCTACGTACTTCCCCGTATAGGACCGCACCAAGCCGACTTGTAAATCTCTACTGTTCCCTCAGTAAACGCAGCCATGCCATGTACGGAGTACATGTACTGGTGGTTTCTCCGTTGGCTTCCCTGTTCTTGCTTCTTCTCACACGGCAAAGAACGTGCAGTTTCTGGGCCTTTGCCGCTTGGCCTTTGCCGTGTGCTTTTACCTAGCACACGGCAAAGCCCACCTCTTTGCCGTGTGCTTTTACAACAGCACACGGCAAAGGCGCGCCACGTGTGCCGCTATGTAAGCCTTTGCCGTGTGTACGTGGCTTAGCACACGGCAAAAGGGTAGCCTTTGCCGTGTGCCACGTGGCCTAGCACACGGCAAAAGGCCAGCCTTTGCCGTGTTCCACGGCACACGGCAAAGGCTGGCCTTTTGCCGTGTGCTAGGCCACGTGGAACACGGCAAAGGCTGGCCTTTTGCCGTGTGCCACGTGGCCTAGCACACGGCAAAAGGCCAGCCTTTGCCGTGTTCCACGGCAAAAGGCTAAGTAACGGCGGCCGTCCGTTAGTCGTTCGCGGCGCACGGTAAAGGGAGGAGCACACGGCAAAGCCTTTGCCGTGTGCCCGATCTTGGGCACACGGCAAAGAACCCCTTTGCCGTCCAAACTTTGCCGTGTGCTCTTTGCCGTGTGCCACACACGGCAAAGCCTTTGCCGTGTGTATTTAAGGCTTTGCCGTGTGTACCGGGCACACGGCAAAGCCATGGAATCCGGTAGTGAACTTATCTATAACAATATACAGTTTGGAGCAAAACAACCTAATCGGTATTTGACTAATCGTTGCGAAAAAAAATATATTTATTGAGCTGATCCGTTATTGGCGAAAACCAGCATTGTATCCGTTATAAGATACTAGGAAAAAGAAAGGAAAGGAAAACTGAAACGCACGCACAGAAAAACCTGGGCCTATCTATTTGTGTGCATGGACCACCCACCACCTGCCTGTCTACCAGTGTGGCCAGCAAAGAGTACAGGGACGATCAGCTAGTACTGAAATAAAAAAGAGCATAAAATAGTTGTGAGAGGAGAGGAAGACAAATCACACGGGCACAGCCGACCTGAGTAACTGAATTTGCATGCTGATTAAAGACAAAGGGGTAGATAAGGACGGGTGTGCACAGATGCAGTGTCATCGATGAGATAGATGAACCCTAGCTGATTTCTTTGGCTAATTGGCGTGTCTGCGCCCTGGCGTGTCTGAAACTCTGAATGAATCCTGCGAGGCTGGGGGGATCAATAAGACGCGGGCGAGACCAGACCAGAGCAGCGCACAGCAGCAAGCGCAGCGCTTGCACATGAGGACACTGCATCCTTCCCATGAGACGGCGACCCCTCGTGCAGACGCAGAGAGGACGGTGCTGCCGTGCTGTGTGCTGCATGGCGTGCGTGGGGTTATTAGGCCCTGTTTAGATGAAACGCGAAATTTTTTCGAGTATGTCGGGCACACATTTGAAGTATTAAATATAGACTAATTACAAAACTAATTACAGATTCTGTCAGTAAATCGCAAGACGAACCTAATGAGTCTAATTAATCTGTCATTAGCACATGTTTACTGTAGCAATTTATTGTCTAATCACGACCTAACTAGGCTCATTAGATTCGTCTCGCGAAGTACACTCCATCCATATAATGAGTTATTTTTTTCGACTACATTTAATATGTCATGCATGCGAGGGAACATACTCGAAAAAAATTTCGCGAAACATCTAAACAGCGCCTTAGTGACGGTGGGGTTCAGTGTTCTGATGTGATTAGCACGTGAAAATGAGGGTCTTTTGGCAGGCAGCCGGGGCAGAAGGGAGGTAAGCTGCCTTTAATGAAACACTTCGATGTGCTGCACTGTACTAACCACAGACGAGGTAGGGGCACACCTGCATGTTCATGCAGATAGAGATTTTTGGATATAGGGAGAGAGGTTCAGGGATGAGAGGGACAGACCGACCGAGCTTTCTCTCTCGCTCGCTCTTTTCGGCCATATTGTTTGTGTGCCGGGCCCTAAAAGACTCTGAACAACTGATGACTTTTGCACAAGAATTTACATGTTTCATGTTAGACTGGAAAACTTGTAGTAGCAACGACAAACTTGATAGTGTGCAAGGGAAAGCTACTATCAAAGGAGGAAGACTTGGCGCTGCCTGTTCAAACTTCAAAGTTGTTCAAATGGTCCTTGTTCAAACTTGACAACTTGTGCTGCATGCTCGGCGTGGATGAAACACAAGGACGATCGATGCAAACTGCAAAGCGAGAGAGGGGGAAAGAGAGCGAGAGAAATTCCAGCAGCTGTTTTGCAGTCATGCATGGCCCCCGGCCACACCACCCAGTACTTCTCTTTGGTCATGCAGCCCGCCAGCCCGTACCCGACGCCCTGCTTTCTGATTCCACACAGACACGGTCACAGGGAGCTCTGAGCCGGTGAGCCCTCTCCCTTTCTCTTTCGAACGCAATACAAATCTACCTTAGATTTTGTTTGGATCTTGTGCGGCCGTCCACTCGTGAAGAGACAATGAAAAACCACGGCCGGGCCGGGCCAGAGCAACAGCCACCTTTAAATGCAAGCAGGTCAGCAGCTGGTGTGCGGCTACTCCTAGCATGCAGGTGCAGCACTGTGCTTTGCAGTAACAGGCAGCAGGCCAGCAGCCCTTTGCACTGCAGCAGGTACTCTTATCTCATGCATTCCTTCCTGATCACTAATCGGTGCCACGTCACATTTAATCGTGTCTCTTTTCAAAAAAAAGTTTAATCGTGCCAAATTCGTGACCCTTTTTTCCAAATGTAATATGTAAAAGTTTTTTATATATAAAAATACAATGCTGTGGTTTCTTATTTCTTTGCACAAAGCATATGACGTGCACGGAATTTTCTCTGTAGCAAAGACCAATTGGAGTTTTGGCTCAAGCTCTTCTTTGAAGCACGGTAATAACATGTACACCTAACCTAAGATATATAGGTTCCTCCGACTGTTTGGCTTATCATCCCAGCCCAACATATTATTCCCCTCACAGAATATTATTGAACTAGCTCAACGAATTATTCTTCTCTTCGATTTTTCGGTCTAGCCTAGCGAAATGAACGAGACAGGCGATACTCTTTGTCTTTATACAAAATCAAAATACATGAACTAACAAGTTGCATACGTAGCAATAGAACTAGCCCGACCAATTATAGTTAGCTTACCGATGAAAAGTTTGTACATTAGACCACATGTATAAAGCTAAAAAATAAACCAACACAGTTTTGCAGATGAAAACTTTTCACCCTTCCTATGAGCTAAACATGGCCAGGCCGTATTGTGTACTCGTGCTTACCCAGTGGATTCGTTGGGATCACAGCTGCAACCGTGCAGCAATCCTCCTGTGCTTCGACCGTTTTGTCTGTTTGCGCAGGCCAGTTTTGCCCGTTCCGCGCCGTGTCAGGCCATATATGGGAAGAGGTGCTCCATACTACCCTATGGTAGTATGGAGTATGGAGGGATGGACAATTTTGTAATTAGACTGTAATATAATTTTTTATTGGAGCTCCTAACCTAAATAAACATATGTATAAAAAGAAATAAATATATCGGACCAAATGAGTATAAAAATAAAAATAATTTTTCTCATAATACCACTATACCACTATATTACTCGATCTATACCACATTATATCACATGTTAAAAATATTTTTTTCCCATAATACCCCTATACTACTATACTACTCGACCTATACTACCTTATACTACAGGTGAAGGTATAGTAGTATACAACTAATTTGGACCGTCAGATCCTTTTATACTGGTCCTTTTTAAACACCAGTATAAAGTAGTATGGAGCACCGAAGAAAACCTCGGGAAACGCATGGCAGCGAGTCGCCACTGCTGGTGCTGGGCGCGCAACCGACGAAACGGCTGGTCTGCTGGTGCTGGGCGCGCAACCGACGAAACGGCCAAACCCGCCGGGGGGATCCAGAGAGTCAAAAGGGCATGCACGTATACGACAACACAGCCCAGCGAGCGCACGCGGCAGCTCGCGCTCTCCACCGTACCGTGCACACGCGCATGCTGCATGCATGCAACGATGCACGGACCCGCAGCAGCGACCGACGCGGCCGCGTTGCATCGTCTCAGACGGCCGGATCGGGTCACAGGCCGTAGACGAACACCCTCCTGCCCGCCTTTGTTTTTGCCCTTCCGAGCTTTGTCTCCTGTACCTGCACGCCCCCCCGTCTCGCAGCTGATCGAGCCTGACGAGCTCTGAATACTAGCCCTCGCCTGCATGCGTGCCTCTGACCAGCTGCGGCTACGAGCGAGGCTAGCTGCTGGCCTACGACTAGCTAGCTACCAGCCAGCTGCTGGTGGTGCTACTGCTGCTCACTCGCAACTTCGCATCTGGCCATGGCTGTGTGCCTGTGTTCTCGGTTCTTCTCTTATCCACTCTCGTGAATGATCTGCGACCTCTTTACGATCCTTGCGTTTGTTTGTCACCTCCATCCGGCGACGTCTTCTGTCTCGTGTCCTCTCCCCCCTCGCTTGCTTGTGCCACTTGTTTTGCTACTTCCATGCCCTAGTAGGCAGCAGCTAGCTGGCTTCCAGCTTCCTCACCGATCGATGCTCCGCTCTGGAGGAGGAAAAGGGCAACGGTTCAAGTTCCAAATCGGTGAAAGATTGACATTGACGGCTACCTTGACACGACGCCGATGGATTGCGTGTTGTGTTGGAGCTGCGTGCTCTTCTTGACCGCTGCCGACTCGTTTGGACGCACTGGCCGGTAATTAAGTGTGGCAGCAAGCTTAACCCAGGCGGCGCCGGCGAGCGTGCATGCACCGCCGCGCAAGCGTTAAAGGAAGGAAGCCAGCCGTGAACGGCGGAGAAAGACGGCGGACGCTGCGAGGTGCTTCGCAAAAGCGGGACAGGATAAGGCGTATGCTATGTGAAAGGTTGAAAGGGAGCAGCGATCGCCTCTCACGCAGTAGGCGCAGACAAAACGTGGTCGATTATATTGGAACGGCGAGTGTAGTAACGAGTAACCACAGAGGCATGAAAAATGGTCTCGGTCGTGTTAAGTTAGGGCTACACTACACATATGCTCGTGTTCAATTACACCCTTTCCATGAGTGCTAGCTAGAGTTTTAGCTGGAGCCCCGGTATAGATGTCCATGCAGCCCGCAGCCCGTTGGCCCACCCGAAGTATGGTCAATTTGGCCCGGCCCAAGAACGGCCCGGCACGGTGTCCTCCGTGCTCGGGCTGGCCCGGCCCGACAGCCGTGCTCGGGCGCACCCCAGCCCGTGGGCTGGCACGGCCCGGCACGAAATTATCAGGCGGCCCGATAGCGGCCCGCACAATCCCCACCCCATATAAATTAGAAACTAAACCCTAAACCGCAGCAGGCACTCTCCTCTCCTCCCAGCCGCCATCCCCCATTCCCCCTGCCCGACACCCCCCATGTGCCGTCTCTCTCTGTACTCCCGCTGGAGAACGCCGCTCGCCCGCTCCCCTCCAGTGCCGCCCCTCTATGCCGGTCGCTGCTCATCCGCCCCTTCCTTCCCGCTTGACCCTGGCCCTCTCCAACGCCGCCGCTCGACCTCGCCCCTCTCTGGCGCCGCACGCCCGCACCTCCCCGCCCCTCTCCGGCGCCGTCGGCTCATCTCTCGCCCTGTCCCGTCCCACCCCTCCAGCGCCGTCGGGGGCGGCCGCGGGGAGCAGGCGACGGTACATCTCTGGCTCCGCGCGCGGCTCGGCGGCTCCCTCCGTAGGTGACGACGGCGGCACGACAAGGAATGGGGCGCGAGCCGGCGAGCTGGAGCTGGAGCTCGGCGGCCTCCAGATCCAACGATGTTGTGGGCTTCGGACTGCCCGGTCCGGTATGTTGGGCCGGGCTAAGTCGGGCTGGCCCGACCCAAAACAGCCCGACGGGCCCGTGCTTGGGCCGTCGGGGGAGCCCGTGGGCTAGCACGACACGACCCGATAAAAGGCGGGCCAAGGCGGGCCCGTGCCAGGGCCGGGCTGAGCGGCCCGAATGGCCATTTATAAGCCCCGGTCTCTTCAACGGTGCCCATACGCATGTAATTGAGCTAATTCTCATGTTCAAGTTGAGCATGGAACCATCTAGGATATTTGTGACAACCCAAAGTTTAATAGAATTGATAGAACAAGTTGCAACTTCTTTTTTGGAAGTTCATCTCGAAAATAACTCTGAGGTTAAACGTGCTTAGCCCGAAGCAATTTAGGGATAGATGACAGATCGGAAAGTCTCCCGGATGCATACGAATGAAGATAAAGTATGAAAAAAAGACGTGTTTTAGTCTGTAACGGAATTCTAAAGGTTCTAGAGAGCTGCCAGACGTAAACGGGCCCGACCTTAGGAAGGCGGGACGTTACAATATCCCAACAAGGTGTGGGGTGATCGAGCTAGGTAATGTGGTGATAGTATAGTTAGCTTCTGTACTTTAACAATTTAATTTACGCCCTTCGTTCCAAATTGTGAATTGTTTGGACATTTTGAGATACAGTTTTTATGCATATTTAAATTTATGCTATATCTACGTACATAATAATAATATTTTAGAAAAATAGAACAAGTTAAAATTTGAAATGTAGAAGTATGCATTATTAATATTTGTTCATGTTTTTTAAATATTTGATGTTGCCTACGGCACGGCACGTGCCTTCTGCTAGTAAAGTCAAAGATGTCTAATATTTTGCTGTGTAAAAATGATTGCATCTTTAAAAGAAAAGGATGGCACACTATACCTTTCTTTCAAGCCTTGTCCGTCCAGCAATTTGTATAAGCCCGTGTTTAGTTTCAAAATAAATTTTTTTCACCCATCACATCAAAGGAGAATATTATATGCATAGAGTATTAAATGTTGACGAAAAAGGTGAAAAGTTATATGGATAGGCCGTAAATTGCGAGACGAATCTAATGAGCCTATTCAATCCATGATTTGCAACAATATGTAATGCTACAATAATCATCCGCTAATTATAGATGAATCAATTACCTGCTAATTAGCACCATTAGATTCGTCTCGAGATTTACAAAAGAAATTTGTAATTAATTTTATTATTAGCTTATGTTTGCTACTTTTAAATGGGTAAGATTTTTATCAAAAAGTTTCGGTAATATTTTTTCGGAACTAAGGCCTTATGGAACTAGCCGGAGATACCTTCTTGAATTGTCTAATCGGGTGGAGTAGACCGTGGGGCCACAATGCATGCACATTGCACAGAAACCTCTCCGACGTTTTAACATGTTTATAATATACGTAAACATAGTAGCTACAATTCGTAGCTGTTAGCTATCCTATCTACGCTAGGGCATCAGGCTGCTGGCTGCGAGTATCCTGCTCATACCCATGCGTCACTCTTCATGCCTGGGTGGGCGTCCTCTTCAATGGGAGAATGTTTTGGGGAAGAGATATACAGCAAACACTGATAAAATAATTCTTTGATCAGACAAACTGTGCACACGAACGAACTGCGACCACGGACCATCTGATCGGATCCATGGCGCGTCATAATAACTTCTCACAGTGAGAAGTCATGACAGATCAGGGAAAAGTTCTAATACCTGCAAAGCAAAGCAATCTATAAATGCAATGGAATAACATTCACCCATCAGCCTGCAAAGTTTCTTTAAGATCGGCCGGGCCTGGCCCCAACTTCCCCCCTGCATGAAAGGGACGGAACCATGGAGCAAAGTGGCAGAAGTAGTTAAATCTTCCCTTCGTTTTTTTTTTATAATGGCATATGCACTGTCCTACTTGGCTACTTGCCTTTTGGTTTGGAGCTGAATGTGGTGCGTGCTAAGATTACCAGCTTTGCCCAAGGTTGCCCTCTGGCCATAGTAAAAGACCAAAAGTGCTTGCATGGGTTCTAGGCTTCTAGCTGCTGGCCCCTTACCATCATTCCCTTAATCAAAGTTGGGTATGGGGGTAACAGGGAGGAAAGAGAATGGGAGGATCCCCAATTTCAAACATCTCCTGTGCCTTCTTTGGGCCAGTCTTTTACTTGCGGCCAGAGTTGTAATGACAATGGGCGTGTTTGGTTTTAGCCCATGCGTACCCTGCCAAACTTTGGCTCGCCAAATTTTTGGCGGTGGATTTGGGCGCCCTGGGTTCTGCCAAATCTAGGCGAGAAAATCAATAGCAGCTTCTGCGGACAGGTTGACTCGCCAATAATTGGCGTCAATCCAAATAGCTCAGTACATGTGTAGTCAACGCCAAAAAATTGGTCAGGCCAGCGACGGTAACAAACCAAACACGCCCAATATATTATATCAAAATTTATGCAATTTAATAGGAAAAAGGTAATTTACGCTATAGACCATATTTATGCATATAAACTTAAGAGCAGACCATAGTTATGCATATAAACTCAGGAGCAGGACATGTATTTAGAACAGTTGTTTAGCCAAAACTGTTTCTCTCTATGTCGTTCGCACACGGTGCTTAAATTGTGGATAATGAAACCCTTAAGCTTCCTGATACACCAATTTATATTGTAATGATTCATAACCTAATAATTAACATTCTTCTCTTTAAGAGCTAGCGTCTAAACATATATTGTCTATGCCCTTAACTTTACAAGCCACGATAAGAAACAATAGTTCGCTAAGGATAGGATACGTGACAAAGATCGGAGCTGTTCCCAACAGTTCCAATCCGTGCCCCTCTCATCCTGTTGACCGACACCTATTTCCTTTTGGTCCACACACCCCTCTTCTCTACTGTAGATCATTCAAAAAAGAAAACATGCATGCGATTTTAACCTCCATCCAGCTTTGCATGCACACATCACTGCGGTATACATGCACCCCCGATCCAGCCGGGGCCAGGCCCCCACACCTCCTTCCCTTCAAGGCCGGCTTCAACCTTCCTCTCCCCTCTCGCATTACAATACTCTCTAGGGCTCGCATTCACGCAGCGCTACAATGTCAATGCGCTAGCTGCACTACACTGTTGCTGTAGCCAGCATTTGGTGTCCCTGTATAGCCAGCCACACACACACCCATGCCGCCCCGAGTTATTAGACATGCCACGAAAGGTTCCTTCTGCTGCATGCGTTGCATAAAGTCTGGCCCTGCCTGCACTAGCTACTGTTCGTGCACAAACTGATGCATGGGCGATCCATGCAGCAAACGAAAATATTCAGACATCATTTCCGGTTCGAGAAACGATCGTGCCGCAATGCAAGTTAGGGCATGCATACGAACGGGCTTGTATGGCTGTAATCGTATTGCGCATGAGAGGACAGGTACAAAAGCTCCAAAGCCTCGCCAAGGCTGTACGTTGCGTGTTGTTATGCATGGAAGTAAAAGGTAGATGCACGTCAAGAGATCCTTCCATTTCAATGCCGTGCTTGTATATTTATATATATACATATACGTAAGTTGGGAGGGTGGTGTACATTGAAGTGACATTGGTATTTATACCTGCACGCCACCCTCTACAACCCTTGCACTGATGAGATATCAACGTCAGGGAATAGTTATTATATTTATAATCGTATTCTTCATCCCTCCCATGCATCTCTCTATAGATTCTACAGCAAGCTGTAACCATCAATCACTCTCTCTCTATCGTCTTTCTTGTTCAATTTACTTAGGTGTTCAGTTGGAAGGGAGAGGGTAAAAAATACTGTTGCTAGAGAACTATGTACATAGATAAAAAACAAACTGACACGATTTTTAAATAAAAATAATTTTTCGTAAAAATAGACGAACTCAACAAGGCAGAACTTTCCATGAGCTATTATTTCTGCTGAGAAGAGCCAAAAGAGCAGTGAAGGCGAGGAGCGTGGTGCGGTAATGAACAGCAGACCGGCAGTAGTATGAATTTCATACGAGAGGCAGAGATTTTAAATCGGACGCATCGGTCGGTCAGTTGGGGGTTGTAGTAGGCACTACATGTACAGGGCTACTGCTGTTCTGAAGTGACAAGTTGTGCAGTGCTCTCTTCGCCGTCTCCAGTCTCTCTCTCTCTCTTCTCTTCCTGCTCGGTCGACCGAGAGAGATCATCCGATGACAGTACAAGAAAAGCAGACGTACGGGCATACAGATATACACACATCCGCGGCAGTGCTTTGCCGAGCGTATTTTTCTCGAGCTCCGGCCGGGCTGTACTGTACTGTGTATTCGACGCCAGAAGAGAATTTCTAGGACAGGCCTGGGGATTTTAATTTTCTGATATTTACTCGCACTGAGTACAGGCGCAAGACACGCAGAGCGTCGGTGGTATATCCTTTTTTCTCCTCTCTGTTATTTACGCGTTGATGATATATGCAGAGCAACTCGAGGTGCGACGTGTGGTTACATGTTTTAAATTTGAATGGCATAACGCAAAGTTAAAGTTACGTGAAGAATTTGGCAAATAAAATTACTAGTGAAAATAAAACATTTCATGTGGTATTTGAAAAGGGGTGTCATTCTAATACAAACTCACGAAGAGAGAAGTGAAGCTCCATCTATTATTTTAATGCTGATATGCTAAATTTTCATGACATGCTGTGCATATCCTTTTTGGTATTGCTTTACCAGACATAAATAACTTGTTTAACCAAATTTAAACTTATTAAGGGGCTGCGTCTTTCTTTTGGACAATTTGGCTTACAATAAATGATATGGCATTTACTAAATATGAATTAATTTTTCTTGCAGGTTCTATTCAGAAAAATATATTGGCTCATATATAACGCCAGCGGAGTGAAGAACAGGAGAAACTTATATATCTGCGCACATGTCTAGAATTGGCAGTGACGCCAACCCGGCAGGAAAATGGATTTCTATGATAGTGTTAGGTCTTTTTTCTGGGAGTTTTATTTTTATGAACTTGGCAGCAAACTTTGGTTATGAACCGATAGTAAAATGGATTTCTATGGTAATGTTAGGCCAATCTTACTGGGAGTTTAATTTATTCTTATTAAGTTGAGTGCCTCGTAAGCATTTTTAAATGATGTGGCAAAGATTTAATAAAGAGAATGGTAAGTTGGTTAGTTGGTAGCACTAGTTTTACGAGGACGAAACATTGTGCACTATTCCAACATTGTGCTCTATTTTAATTTATATTTAATATTTTCTTGTTTGTGTGGTATTTTAAATATATAAATTTGGAATCCTTTACTAAAAAAGATCTTAGTTGCTCGCGTACGAGTTGCTTGTAAGATGCCATATGCAACGTATTTGGTTTGTTGTTTTTTATTTGTTTTTCAGGCTCTGGGCCATAGCGATAAAATTTGTAGTGCGTAGGCTTTTATGTTACCCTGTTTTGTTGTCATTAATAGATAGTGAATATTGTCAGCGTAGTTAAAATTTACAATCTTCGTTCTAAAATATAGGCACCATTAATGTTTTTTTTTCATATATTTGGCTATGCATCTGTTGTACAACCATTTTATGTAATTAGATAAACATATGAGTTAAATCTAAAGTACCCTTGATTGATAGATCTATTTGTGAGTATTTTACTTGGTTAACAAGTAGATCAAAAAAACATTGTTGGTCGGTTAAAGTTCGAGAAAGTCAAATATTTAAGAACGCTTTTGTAGTTAAGAAACAAATATCTTGATGACCTGTTTACACCTTTTTCTCATGCCTTCGTGTGGACAACTAAATTATATATCGCAATTTTGTGTCATTGATTTTGCAAGTCGGTAGTATTGTTTGTGGCTATTGATTTGATTTCAATTACACTATTGTTACATAGGCAGACAATTCGGTATGAAGGTACAGTATACATTTTAAAAAATATTTATCACTTTTATCTCAGCAAAATTCATCAAAATAACAAAAATACGGTACTGGAGTACGGAGTATATGTTAACCGTACGAGACGAAAAAAAGTTTATAACTTAAAATAATACGGACAACCAAACACACACTTAGCTGCCACGTGGCGTAATCAAACAACCCCGATCCCCAGTGTGTCCGACCAATATTTCTAGGGTGTGGGTCAAATGCGATGGCAAACTCATTCCTTTTGCTCGCTTTAAAGCTACCCCCACACACACATTCTCCTACTCTCCTCATCGATCACTAGTACTCTTCTTCCTCCGTCCCCGCGCACATGCCACCACAGCTTAGCTCAGCTTAGCGCACACACAAACCGAAGCCCTCCAGCATTCCCCCCTCCAAACCCGCGCGGGCTGTTGCAGTTCTAGCCATGGAGAGTGGCGGAATCATTGCGGCACGTACTCCCCAATGATTGATCTCTCATCGTCGCTTCTCCCAACCACCTCCCCCTCGTCCTCCTCTTCCTCACTCCCTGCTGCCCCCCGCCCTGTCTCCCAAGAATGACCAGCAACAGCAGCCAGAACCTCAGCAGCTGCAGCACCGGCGGGAGCGACGCCGCGGTCGGCGGCTGGCTGGGCTTCTCGCTGTCGCCTCACATGGCGGGGGGCGCCATGGACGGCGCGGACGGCTCCAACGCCGTCCACGTGCAGCAGCAGCACCACCTAGGAGGCCTCTTCTACCCTCCCGTCGTCAGCTCCTCCCCCGCCGGCTTCTGCTACGCGCTCGGCGGCGCCCAGGATGGCGGCGGGGGATTCTACCCCGGGCTCTCCGCCATGCCGCTCAAGTCCGACGGATCCCTCTGCATCATGGAGGCCCTCCATAGAAGCGAGCAAGAGCATCACGGTAAGCTACTAGCTCCATTAACGACATTGTTCCAAAGTTAGTAGGAAGTGAAGTGAGATCTTCAGAGTTCAGAGTACTATCTCGGTCGTACTTGCTACAGTCACGTTCTTGGTTGATTTGTTTGTTTCTATCTATTCTAGCTACGCACGTTTCTCGATGGGATCCCTTCTCGATTGATTTTAACAAATGTTACTGTCCTCATCGATCAGGTGTGGTGGTGTCGTCATCATCGCCAAAGCTAGAGGATTTCTTGGGCGGGGGCCCCGCGATGGCGCTGAGCTTGGACAACTCCAGCTTCTACTACGGCGGCGGCCACGGGCACGGCCAGGACCAAGCCGCCTACCTGCAGCCGCTGCACTGCGCGGTGATCCCGGGGTCAGGCGGGCCGCACGCGCCCGACGTGTACGGCAGCGGCGGCGGCCACGCGCAGCTGGTGGACGAGCAGACCGCCGCGGCGATGGCGGCCGGCTGGTTCGCGGCCCGCGGCGGCGGCTACGACGTCGTCACCGGCGCCGGCGCCGTCGTGCCGGTGCAGGGCCACCCGCACCCGCTCGCCCTGTCCATGAGCTCCGGCGCTGGGTCCCAGTCCCAGTCCAGCTGCGTCACCATGCAAGTCGCCGCCCACGGCGACGCCGTCGCCGAGTACGTCGCCGTGGACGGCAGCAAGAAGCGCGGCGGCGGCGGCGGCGCCGGGCAGAAGCAGCCCACCGTGCACCGCAAGTCCATCGACACCTTCGGCCAGCGCACGTCCCAGTACCGCGGCGTCACCAGGTATATACCCCCGGCACCCCGACCGTCCGTACACCGCCGTGACGCCGTCACACCCGGTGGCCGGCGACCGCCCCCAGTACGAGTCGCTGACTAGTCGCGTGGTTTCCACCGTGTAAAAGCAGGCATAGGTGGACGGGGAGGTATGAGGCGCACCTCTGGGACAACAGCTGCAGGAAGGAAGGCCAGACACGGAAAGGCCGGCAAGGTACGCGCCATGGCAGCCTACTACGCCATTCATCTCATCTCTCTCAGTCCCCCTTCTGCTTAACTCTCTGAAGCTAGATGCTAACTTTATTTTCATGTCCCTCTGATGAACCTTCACCCTGGGCATGGGGATTGATCTACTCCTGCAGTTTATCTCGGTAAGTGCGTGTACTTTTCATCCTTAATCCCCTGTGGCTATGATCAGTAATCGCGTCTAGACTGTAGACTGAGGACTCTAGTAGGCACATGGTTCAGGTGTTGTTGAGATTTAAGAGGTCTCAGACTTTGTCTCCTTGTGGTTTTGGGTGGGCTAGGCGGGTATGACATGGAGGAGAAGGCCGCGAGGGCGTATGACCTGGCGGCGCTCAAGTACTGGGGGATGTCCACGCACACCAACTTCCCGGTGATTGATCTGAACACCACCTCTGTCTGAATCCCTGTTGATTGTGTGATCGCAGTGACAAGCGATGTTCTTACTCTTCTCAACGTTATATGCAGATCGAGGACTACAAGGATGAGCTAGAGGAGATGAAGAACATGACAAGGCAGGAGTACGTGGCTCATCTCAGAAGGTAACCTCGCCTGAATCCCTGTTCCGATGATGCCTGCTGAAATGTGATGGAGCAAACTGTGCGTGTATTGTATATGCTCATATCGACCGCCATTTTATCCGATGCAGGAAGAGCAGTGGCTTCTCGCGCGGCGCTTCGATCTACCGAGGCGTGACCAGGTGTGTGCACACTGCAATGTTTTGTTTCAATGGGTGCAATGCGAAATCCAGAGCTTTATTGCTCGTAACAAGTTTACTGAAACAAGTGCTAGTATTTGCCGCAGGCATCACCAGCACGGGCGGTGGCAAGCGCGCATCGGGCGGGTCTCGGGCAACAAGGACCTCTACCTTGGAACATTCAGTGCGTGCTCTTCTTCTCCAACCCCACTCTCCTTCTTTCGCTTACATGTCGTTACAAATCGTTGATTCGCTTAGCATAGTACTATCCATCTAGAGAACCTCTGCAGTCTGCATTGCATGTCTGCTCTCATGATCGCCAATGTGACTAGCCATTGCGGCCAGAGGCTTGTCACGGTTTGGGGACGCAGGGTGTCCAGTCACAATGATCGGAACCCGAGCGGGAGCTCAATGATGCCCCTGCGCCTGCTCTGGTCCGCCCTGGCGGCCCCCATCCTCCCCATCCCAAAGAATGTTTGCTCATCCTCTGCCGCCTGCCCGCGCGCTTTTTCCCTTGCGCTCGCGCATGCATCGCCCCCTTCGGCCCCAGCCCTCTCGCGTCTGCATGCGCTCGGCCTCCTTTTCCTAAGGCTGCCGTCGCCGCAGTGTCGGGGTCGGCGGGGCTCGATTGGAGCGGCCGCGTTCGCACGCCGGATCGCGTCACTTTCCTTCGCGCCGCGCTTTTACCTGTTTGTTTGACCGCAGCCTACTCAAATCGCATTTCGACTGAGAAATCGCTGCCACGTGCGTACATGTGTCTGTGTTTGCGTTTAAGCACGGATGCTAATGGCGAGGCGGGTTTCTGTCCGTGGCAGGCACGCAGGAGGAGGCGGCGGAGGCGTACGACGTGGCGGCGATCAAGTTCCGGGGCCTGAACGCGGTGACCAACTTCGACATCACGCGCTACGACGTGGACAAGATCATGGAGAGCAACGCGCTGCTGCCCGGCGAGCAGGTGCGGCGCAAGAAGGACGGCGACCACCAGCTGGCCTCCGACAGCAGCGACGCCGCGGCGGCGCTGGTGCAGGCCGGCAACTGCGCCGCGGCGGACGACACCTGGAGGATCCAGGCGGCGGCGCTGCCGCGGCCCGACGAGATGCAGCACGGGCAGGGGCAGCAGCGGCAGGTCCTGCTGTCCAACGAGGCGTTCTCGCTGCTCCACGACATGGTGTCCGTGGACGCCGCCACTAGCCAGGGCGGCGGCGGGCACATGTCGAACGCGTCGTCGCTGGCGCCCAGCGTGAGCAACTCCCGGGAGCAGAGCCCGGACCGGGGCGGCGGCAGTGGCGGCCTCGCCATGCTCTTCGCCAAGCCCGCGGCGGTGGCGTCGAAGCTGCCCTGCCCGATGCCGCTGGGGTCCTGGATGTCCCCCTCGCCCGTGTCCGCGCGGCCCGGCGTGTCGATCGCGCACCTGCCCATGTTCGCCGCGTGGACCGACGCGTGAACATCCTCGTGGTTGACTAGCACGACACGACATCCATGGCGGTAGATGGGGGTTGGAGGAAGTGGACACTTGGAACCAGTACTCTTTTGTTAGCTTTGTTCCGTTAGGGCGTGCGTGCTTAGTGCCAGCAGCAGCAGCAGCTGGGTAAGTAAGGAACTAAGGAAAGATTAGTATCAAGTAGCAGCAGTAACCGCGGTCTAATCTGCAAGGTGGGGAGGAGTAACTAGCCATGCTTGCTTGATTTCGCTTGGCCTCTTGTGATTCCTCTTCCTCCGTTTGGGTTGCAGAGGGGAGGTTTCTTTTTGTAATGTCGAGGCCTGCGGCAGCATGGATCTCCTCCAATATAGCCAAACGCTAATCTGGAGTAGGATGGTTTAGTGTTCATCTCCTGACTTCAACATGGAAAAATATGCCAAGTTTAGTTTGCCAACAAGCTTAGGTTCTTTCTTTCTTCGGATGCAATTTGTTCTTTGTGCTTGGTCAATGTTCCTCCCAAAGCTTGAATCCAGTCGCATGCGGTAAAGGTAGGTTCGTGCTAGCGCTCTGTCCTCCGTCCCCGCCGCCGCCGGCGCAGGCTTTGATCCCGATCTCTAGCCTGAGTTTCATATGGTAATCGTGGTACTTGGCTAGAGCAGAAGTAGCGGCAGATCAGCTAACTGTTCCCGTGCGTGGCCCTCGGCGGCGCATGTCGCGTCTTCGCGGCACCTGGAGAGAGGGAGGAGGCCGGCCGGGCCGGGGCCGACGTGGTTCACCGCTGCTCGGTGCGTCCACACACCTTTTCCTTCCCCTCCGCGCTCGGTGACGTCGGCTGCCCGGCAAATCAGCCGGGATCCACTCCGCTCCGCCGGCGCCGCGCTCGTGCCTACGTGATCCGGGCCCGTCCCGCCCGCTCTCCGTCCGACCGTCGCCTCCCGCGTGGGCGTGGCAGGCAGACGACCCAGCCATATACGCCGCACAGTCCACGCCTAGTCACCCACAGCGACGCGCTCTCGGCTCTCGCCAGCGGGCGGCTCCCGCACGTCTCCCGTGTTTCCGCGCCTGCCGCCCTCGATCGGCACCGGCTCGCGGCTTCCGATCCGCGTCGACCGGATCAACGGGCCTGGGATAGCTGGGCGCCCTTTTGGGCTCGGCCTGTTATCTAGAGGAAAAACCTAGGCTCGCTTGCCTGCTGTCTGGGCCTAATAACGAGGCCCTCTTACGTGTCGTGGCCCGTGGGCTGTAGGCATCATTGCCGAGGGTGTGTGACTTCTTGTTTGTGTCTTGGCTACGCGCATATACGGAGCATCGAGTTCATGGCTGCACACAGGAGCAAAAGTCAACTGTGTGACCGTTGAGAACGAGCCTGTACAAGTGTTCATACCGTATCCGCGACCCCGGGTATTCTTTTTGTACAGTCATTACAGTGCTACCCCTGTCAACACTGCGCGTCTTTCACATGAGTAACTTATTGCGACCACTCGTTCTAGCCGTACTTTTTTCTTACTGCCCCAACCTCCGGGCTGTCGGTGCTGTAAATAGGCACGCCATGATACTTGATATTTCTAGTGCTACTACCAGTACACCAAGGTGGGAAAAAAAGATCCCCACAGAACACATTCCATCACTCACTACGGCCACGCAAACTGGAGCCACTACTCCCCCAGGGGCCAGGGGGGCCCTGCAATAATGCATGACGTCACCGTCATATGAGCAAATCGAGCCACCGGCAGAGACAAAACCATCATTAAGCTACGGCTACGGCACCCACACCTCTACGAGTCTGCTGCCCAAGTGCCGAGTCGCGGCCATGATTCGCCATGATCGCAAGGGGTGAAGCCCACGTACCAAAGACCGACCCATCAGGGGAAAACCGGCAAAGGCAAATCTCCAGTCACTTGGCTTGTACTGCACGACGACGGACGGAGAAGGCTATACCGAACGCCACCGGGCCGGGTCGGCGTCAGAGACAAAGATGCACTCCATCCCCTCGCCAATTATTGCTCCGCTTGGAATTTTGGAAATACTAGCACCCGAATACCACAACCGCCGCCCGCGCGCGTCCGCGGCCGGACCGAGACGTCACGCGCAACGCGCTTGCTTGGTTGCTTGCTCGTCCTGGACCAGGGAGAAGGATGCGAAGATGCCTTGGCAAATGGCGCGGCACAGCTGTCCCGCAGACGCGCGGCGCGTGAGCATGACGATAAGGGGAAAGGAGGACTCGGCGAGAAGCGGTCTCGGTTACTCACAGCTCAGCTCCAGTGGAGCCGAGAAGAGCTTGGGTTTCTCTTTCGCTGCCACCTGAAGGATGCGTATGCTACCGGATAGAGTTTTTAATAGCTTCACACTTTGACATGATGACACCTCGCAGCCGCGGACAAACGTTCCATTTTAGCCGAGTCGGGATGTTCATTTTTGTACTACTAACATTTTATTATGGCTAGGAGATCGGCTATATGCATACAGCTGTACCAACTGCCAAGCACACTGTGGCCTTGGCCTTGTTACCGGTGAAACGTCAGTGTTACAGGATTTTCTTTCTTTCTTTCTGTTTGACATTGGATTTGAAAAAAAAGGTCCCTGCAGATTTACAAGTCCAATCGAAAACAAAATGTTCTTTCTACCCGACAGAACGGACCAGTTTGACCAGCTGCTGGAACCTTGATCCACAATAATTCGGGCCATCTGGAGCCATGGAGGAGAGGAGACACAGATCTTCCAATCATGTGACCCTGCGATCGACAACTCCCAACTTTCCTCACCGTCAGGCGGGGACAGGTACAACAAACACACATGGACAAGCCCATCATCCGGATCTGGAAGAGGGATCTAATCTACTACTCACAAGTAGGCCAAGAGACCAGCTTGCAGCAGCTACATCTAATCCAGACTACTTCAGGCTTCTGATCCAGTGAGGCATTTCTGTGTTCCTTCACCAATCGTACAGTGCCATTACATCCTCAATAGATCCCACACAAGAACACCAAAATTTGCTACAAAAGAATGGAGGGGGGCCTCGAAGAGCCACGATGCAAATTTACAGGCCGAGGGATCTGTATCTACACCTCCGAGGGAGGAGGAGGTTCTCTTCACAAGTGGGCGGAGCCCGTGGATCATGCCGCGCGTGCAGTCAGGACGAAATCCAGGGAGGCACAACTGCACAACGCATGTTTTGAATCTCAGCCAAGGGCTGCTGCCATCACAGTAACACATCCCTTGCAGCAATCCCATGGTGGCTCATCACTGTTTTTTTTTTCACATCTATCAATTGCTGTTTACACAGTTTACTCGACCTGCTCGCCTATGAGGTCAAGGCCTACTAACAAGAAGGAGATGCCCTGGAACAGGAGGAAGTAGAAGTGTATACCCTGCTTCGAGAGCAAGCTCCGGGCGGCCGCGGTTAGCAGGAGCATCGAGAGCGCGAGCTCCTTCTTGTATATCCGGTTGTGCTTCTTCTTCCCATCCTTTTTCGAAGCCAGTTGCTCCTTTGCAACCGCGTCAAGGTTGGGTGCCGATCCAGTCTTTTGGTGTTTCAGCTCCTTGGGTGCCAGGGAAATGAGATCACCTTCTGATGAGCGGCCTGATTTCTTGGTCACCACCCACTCGTAGGCGCTTCCAAGCTGGAACAGGCCAGAGATCATGGCATTGAACTTTGTCACCGACATGGTGTTCTCGAAGAGCAGGTATGGGATGATGAAAGGAAATGACTTCGGAGAAGGAAGGATGTTGAGCAAGGACATCAGGGCAGGAATATAGCATACGACCCAATCAGGAAGCTCAGCTTCAGGCACAAACATTGTCATCGGGAGGATGATGCAGAAGAGCGTGAAGGAGTAGAAAGGTAATATGAGCTTTCGCAGAAGGAAAAACAGGAAGATCAGGTTGGCTTTCTTCCAAAACGCAATCTGCAGCAAGACAAAATAAATAAACAATATATTAGGACTCTAGAAGGAAAATCATATTGATAACAAAGACAATAGGATAACCTAGGAGCAAGTTGTTAGAGTAGCGTATTTCAATTGCCACATGCCATGCATATAAATATTAGCCTACAAGTGGGCCATGAAAAAAATCGAGCTACATTGCAGAGTGGAAGCCAAATGATGACAAAGCATCTCAAAAGTGCATCAGCCTAAACAGCACTGAGGAAAGGTATTGCAAGGTATAGGTTCCAAGCAATGAGGTGGATGGATCCAGACATTCAGATCATAAGACATCTAGATTTTTCATAAATTAATTAGTATGTTAACATCATTCAACCACAATCAGGAAGGACAGACGTGTCAAATATACAAAGAAAAGAAAGTACTACAAGTGTATTTCATCAGCACAATGCAATCTTTAGCTGCACCATGTTAATCGAACAGGATATGCTCAGAATGCTACTTGGAGTTGAGATTTGGAAGTTACATACAGTTGTTAAAGAAGTAAAATGATGTTGCAAAAATTCAAGATATACACCAAAGCGACAAAACTAAAAACTGGATTGCAGTGACAACAATCATAGGCATTTTTTCACGGCTACTGCTACAAATATTGATAAAAATAATCAAAAGTATTACCAAAGATTGCATCAAGGCACCAAAACTTGAAACATTATTTGTGGAAACAGTTACAGTTCTTTTGAATCATAACCATTACAGGTTCCTCACAGAAGAGATATCATTTTATTAGTAGCGCCTAAGAAGAGCATTACAATACCTTGCATTTGATGATGTCAGGTAAACAGAGCCTGAATAGCTGCATTGGACCAGAATGCCACCGATGTTGCTGCTTCCTGTAAGCCTCGTAAGACTCAGGCAATTCGCATTGGCACTGTCCACAATATGACAAAGAATCAGCCCAATTGAAAAGAACAACAAGCATGAAGGAACAGCTAGTTTATAATTTAGAAGACTTTGACATCCAATCCCAACGGACTAGTACCTCAACATCATTCAGGAATATAAATTTCCAGCCATGGAGGTGAGCCCTAACAGCAATGTCCATATCCTCCACTGTTGTGCGTTCCATCCATCCACCAGAGTCCTCCAATGCCTTGATTCTCCAAACCCCAGCAGTGCCATTGAACCCAAAGAAGTTTAAGAACACCCCATTTACCTGCTGTTCCACCTCAAAGTGGAAGCAGAGATTAATATATTGCAATCGAGTCAACAGGTTCTCATCCTTATTCACAAAGGACCATCTTGCTTGCACTAGCCCAAGTTCTTCATTATCCTGCAACGATCCAAGGGATGAATCAGAATTTACAGCCCTAAACAGACGATGGCAAGAAGAATTGAGAGTAAATTAATTTTCCCACAATTCACCTTGAAATGTGGCACAGTGCGCTTCAGGAAGTCTGGATTTGGTTGGAAGTCTGCATCAAAGATAGCAACAAACTCGTAATCCCTCACATAACTGCAGCTCATGGCTGACTTGAGGTTTCCAGCCTTGTAACCATCCCTCAACACTCGGTGCCGGTACACAATCCGGGCACCTTGCTGTTGCCACTTTGCCACCTCCTCTCTGATCAGAGTCTGTGTTAGCGGGTCGTCAGAGTCATCCAACACCTGAACCAAGAAGTTGGATTTCGGCCAGTCAAGGTTGCACACGGCCGCAATTGATTGTTGATACACCTGAAGGAAACCAACAGCAAACAAATCGTCAAAAGACCGCACGTTAGGTGACTTGAATTGCGTATATGGAGAGAGAGACTACACCAACCTCCTTCTCGTTGCACATTGGTATCTGGACAAGTACCATGGGGTAGTACCCAGCATCAGGGTCCTCCGCATCGGGCAATGCAGTGGACTTGGGCGTGGGCTTGATGCGCTTGAGGCGGATGTAGAAGCAGCCAAGGCACTGGATGAGGCGGTCGGCGCTCTGGATGAGGAAGAGCACGACGCAGGCGTCGGTGAGGAACTGTATCCCCGGCGCAACGTAGGCGGCGCGGAAGCGCAACCAAGAGGCGTACAGCGACTCGAGGCCGAGGACGGGGAGGGCGAGGGCGGAATCGGCGAGGTCCCAGCCGTTGATGTAGGCTGCGACCTCGACGAAAAGGAGCAGCAGGGAGACGGCGAGGAAGGCCTTGATGAAGGCGTAGAATCTGGAGCGCACGACGGGGCTCTCGCCTGTTGCTGCCACCACGCCGGCCTCGGCGTCTGTCCTCCCCGCGGCGACCCTCCGCCTGGCGGCGCCGCCCAGCGCGACGGCGGCGGAGGCGAGCGAGGCGAGGCATCCGGCGGCGCGATGCGCCTTGAGCAGCAGCACCCACCTGATCTGCTTGGCGTTCTTGGTGCGGCCCCCCTTGCGGCGGGCGCCGGTGGCCAAGATTTCCTCCTCGTCGTCCTCCGGCGAGGAGATCTCGGAGATGGACCAGTTGGGGTTCTCCATCTTGACCACCACCGGCGTGCCCCGGTAGGCGTCGCCGCCGGCCTTGGCGCCCCACAAGCCGCTCCACGGCGCCATGTATGGCCGGTCCAAGAAGCCGCCGCCTCCCCCGGCCAAGGCCACGCCTCTCGTCCTCCCCCCTCCCAAAATAGCCTCCCACTCCGCCACACGCTAATCCTGGGGCTCCCTCTTTCCTTTGGCGCCCCCACAGCTATCCCTCTCACACGGAATCCCCAATGCTTGCTGCTCTAGTGCAGACAGCTCCGCTCCACTTCCGTTTGCGAGTGAGCTTATGAAGAAGGGGATGGAGGATGGATGGAGGGGGAAGCTGCTGATGCTGCTGAGCTGAAGCAAGGGGGACGGAGGACTGGGAACCAGCTCAACACGTCTGGGTGGGGGGAGAGAGAAAGAAAGGAGAGATCGGGTTCGGGTGGAAGGAAGGGGAAGCCGCGGTATTTTATTTCGCGAGATGTTCTCTTGTCTTTCCGCATGTCTGTGGGTCTTTCGCCGCAGTAGGTTTAGTTGAGTATTCTACTTCTGACCTTCGGTTTGGTAAGGCTTTTAATTTGGGCGTTAATTACGCGTCTTCTCTCAGGTTTAAACATGAGGAGGAGGGGGAGGAGGGCAAAAGGGAGAAACATCGTGATAACCTGTCAGAGTTTCTTTTTATTTTTTTCCCAGAGGCAGCACTTGCCTTGCCTGCTTGTGACCGTTTGTGCAACCCTTTTTTTGGCTGCCAACGTTCACGCGAAAATTATCTGTTTGATCAAAACAGCTCCATATAACCAGGATCCAGCAAATTGGCTGTTCCAAACATCTTTCCTTTTTTTTTCTTTTGGTATGGATATTTGCATTTTTCAACTTTTGGTTCTGTAAACTAGCTGTATTTCTTCTCTCGTTTCCCTCTTTTCTTTTCCTTCCGAGGGGCAAGCTAGCTGGGAGCCTCTTTCCCATCTTTAGCGCAATGTGCAAAGTTGTCTTCTCTCACGTATGCAGAAGCAACCCTTTGGATGCTATAGTTGGAGTTGGAGAAACCAGCCCTGCTACGAGAGGTCCTTCCAGGCTTCCACCACAACAAAATGGTAATTCCCACTATATTAGGAACTGTCAAGATAAGATACGATCCGAAAAATCTTACGGAGAATCCTACACTACACGCTTCCTTGGAGACAACGAATCGGGGGAGCCCTTCCATTTCTGCCCCCAAAATGCCAGACTTGCTGTTATGGTAACTTCCAAGTATTTCGTTTCCAAAAAGAAAAAATCCAAATACTCGTATTTGTGGACCGTGCGTGCTTTCGTTTGGTCTTTTGGAGAGGTAGAGTACGCAATTATCTGCTTCCCCGAGGTGCCCCCAGCAAAAGCGAGGCAACGAGCCGTAACTCTTGACCTGCCCCCCCGTGACCGTGAACAGCTAAAACAGCGCTGGCCGAACCAGCGGCCCGGATCGCCACCGACGCGGCTCTTTCAAACGGAGCCGTCCGATCCCTCTGCCCTCCGTCCCGCCGTAACTTATTTCTCCCCCCGTCGTCGTCTCTCGTCCCACGGGGCAAAAGGGGGAAAGCGACGCGGAGGAGCGGAGAGAAGGAAAGCGAAGGCGGAGGGAGGAGGAGCTGTCGGGCGCTGGGCCCCGCGCACGGGAACGCAGCGCCAGGCAGAGACGGGCCTGTGGGCCCAGCTGGGCGCGCGGCACGGTCGGTGGTGGTCCCACGCGCGGCGGGGGTGCGGGGCAGGGCAGCCCGGCAGTGGCACGTTCCCGAATCGCCCGTGCTGCCGTGCCGTGCGCCCCTCCCCCGCCACCAGGCCAGCCGCTATTCAATTCCGCTGCGCGCCTCGCCATCTCCAGCTAGCTCTCTCTGCTGGCCCGATCAGCTCGGCGCCGTACCATACCAGGCGCGTGCCCAGGCCACCACGTCCCCCGTGGCTCGTCCGGTATCCGCCGCCGATGAGCTTCGCTTGCTCGGCTAGTGCTGGACAGTTGTGGTTGTGGTGCCACCTGTTGTTCCCAGGCGGGAGGAGTGTACGCTAAGGCTAATTGCAGCGGTTGTCTGTAACCCGTCCTGTACCGCTACAATAGCGGTTTTTTTGCTCCTGGACCGGCTGCAGCGGTTGCCTCCAAGCAGGCTGCTATTGTCCAGGGAGCTCCCGTGTTCCCCCAAATTTGGAGGGCTCCTCGACGTCCGCCTCCTTGATTCGCCGGCGCAGGGCGCCTCCTCGATTCGCCGGCGCCAGCGCCCCCCGCTCCGCCGTCACCTCGGCTCCTCGGCTCCATCTCGGCGTCGCCACCCCGACGACGCGGCCGGCCCTGCGCGCCGCCTCCTCTGGTCCTCCGTGGCGCGGGCCTTGCTCCGTCGCCTGCTCCGGCCCCGCGTGCTGCCTCCGTGGCGGCGGCTCCTCGCGTCGTCGGCTTCTCCTCCGCCCCTGCTACGCCTCCTCCTCGCGGCGTTGGCTCGTCGTGCTTGGGCTCGCAGGACGGCGCGGGATCTCGGCGGCGGCGGAGCGGGCCAGGGCGGCCGCGGGCCGTGGGCGGCGCGGCAGGCTCCTCCTGCTCCTTCCCTGACGCCGACCGGAACTCGCGCGGCCGACAGAGCTTGGGGAAGACGAGGAGGACGTGGACGACCTTGGGGAAGACGAGGAGGAGAGGCCCTCCAACACCGTCCGAGCTCGAGGTCGCCGTCGATTTCGGCCGCGGCGGGAGCTCCGGCCGCCGCTCGGGTTCGATTCGAGCTCCTCCGCGACGGGCCCTCGAGGCTGCTGCCGCCACGAGCCCCCTTGCGAACTTGCCGCTTGTGCTGCTGAAGAGTCAATCTTGTGTTCGGGGTAGATTCTTTTCCCTCTGAATGAGATTAGATCATCGCATTTGATTTGTCCTGCGGCTGTCGTTGATCTGTGGGTTATTTGCTGTGGATTCTGATGTAGTTTTCAGCCCATGTTTTCTTGATTTCTTCTCTCACGAGCAGCAGGCCGTCCTTCCAATCCTCCACAACTCATTGTTCGTTACCTGCTCCTCGTGCTTGCCCAAAAAGACTGATAGGTTACCTGATGATGTTGCTCTCCTTTAATTGAGCACCTTTTTAGTTTTTTAGTTGAGCAATGAAGCGACTGCATCATTCTTTGCCCCTTGAGCTGAAAAATGTTGGTTTAATTGATTGATCAGGTTATATATTTATTTTGTAAAAATAAAAATGGTTCTCTGCAGTTAACCTTGGTGTAAGATTCTGCAGTTAACCTTGGTTCTCAGTTATCCTTACCGATTTTTATACTCTGGTAATTTAATGTGAATGTTCTAACAGTACTAGTTGCCTTCAGGTTCTTCAAGCAGTATCTGCTTCTGTTAGCAGTCAATCACCACAATGCATTACCTAACCCAGAAATCTGCTTACAAAAGAATTGCCATTCTCAATCTTCTCCCTTTTTATGACAGCACCATCAAATTTAAATCCCTGAAATCTGCCACTATCAGAACACATAATCATCAATCTTTTTTCTTTTGTCATGACTTCTTTCTGAACTTTATTTTGGATCAAACTATCGGCCGCATATTTATTTGACAGATAACCATTATTTGAGAATAATGGTACACCATCGAATTTTTCTAGGAGTAAATGCCTCTGAAATTTTACAAAATGAAATGGCTGAACAGATTAGTTGCCACCAACACAGATTATTTGAAAACTTGGCTGAACAAGAAAATCATGAGTAAAATTCAGATATTCAAATATGCTAATTGGTAAAGGAAATAATTTATTTCTAAACACAACACAACACTCCCTTTCAGTACATTGCATAATTGAGCTTATTGATACATTACAACCATGAACCAAGTAAAACAAAAACCACAACTAGGTATCACTGAAAGTGTCTGTGTATCACTGAGATCCAGGTATCTATCACTGAGAGTGTCTGTGTATCACTGAGATCCATGGTGCTAAGAGTGTCTGTGTATCACTGAGAATACTTGCTTGCTGCACCCCTGTTGTACCTGTTATACAAGTGACCATTTAGTCAGAGTTGGCACTTTCAGATGAATATAAATTTCTTGAACATCATATATGAAAATTAAAAAGATCTTGAGTATATATCATCTATATGTTCTTCTCAAGTGGTTACACAATAAAATAATATTTTCTAGTTTCCTTTGATTTCCTGCTTATTTCCATCTTTTGTGAAATTTCTTTAGTGAGAGGTAAACAAATTTCCATCTACAGGTTTTAATTAAGCATTCTTGCTGATTCTTCTTCGGCCCCATACTGCATACAACGATGGTCTCATATTTTCTAGTTTCAGTTTGGATATCCTGAACAGCAGCAAAACGTCGGGCGTAGCTGACCTGCCCGGGATGGTGGTGGGTGTGCCGGCCGGCGCCGGCACCGCCGTCGCTTGGAGGAGTTGGGCCGGGACTTCGGCGCCGCGCGGCGAGGGACTGCGCGACAGCGCGAGGGACGGCGCCGGCGGCCAGGAGGAGGATGGCGCCAATGGAGCAGGTGGGCGCCGGCGGCCAGGAGGAGAGCGGCGCCGGCGGAGCAGGTGGGCGCCGACGGCCAAGAGAAGGGCGGCGCCGGCGGAGCAGGTGGGCGGCGGCTGCCAGGAGGAGGCTGCAGAGGAGCGCGGCGAAGCGGGTGGCGACGGCGTCGCGAGGAGGATGGCTCGGCCCGATTCGTTTGGAGGATGATTTTACAGGGGACTGTTGCAGCACACCACTATTTACAGGATCATAAAAACTTGTAGAATTATACAGGAGCTCTTTTAGAGGATGGATATAGGGGTAACCACTGCACATAGTCTAATGAGTCAGTTACACGTGGGCGCGTGCACGTATACACGTGCTGTAGTACGCTTCAGGAACTCGGTAAACGCTTTGGGCCAGCTAGGAGTAGCTGTTCCTTTCAAAAAAAAAACTAGCAGAGGCAGCAAAAGTTAGCAGAGACAGAGATCGATCGAAGCAGCATACGCTCTATCGCTCTAATCACGGGGTAAGTACGTACGCGTGGTCCGCATAGTCATAGTACGGCCGGTTAATCAACGTGCCGCCATGGCGTGCGGGCGCGGCAGCTGTCGGTGGATGGGGGTTGCCAGTGCATGTCACATTGGCACGTCTCCCCTTCAAAGACGCATGGACGACAAGGGCCGCGTTTAGATTGTTTCGCGAAAAAATTTACAGTATGTTGGTCACACCAGGCCCGTCCCTGGGGGCGTGCGAGGTGTGCGCCTGAACAGGGCCCCCAAAAATATGGGGCCCCAAGATTTGTTGCAATACTATAGTTAACTGCTAATGTTAGTAGCAAACAGCCAAACAATATGGTCCAGTCGAAGTTTCCTCTTAAACTTAGCAGAATAACTTTCATTCCTCTCCCTATGTCGATCTCTTCCAATTTCTCCTGCAGCGCAAATATGTAATCATCTCCTATTGACTAAGAAGGACTACAGCAGCTATGCGCCTAATATGCGAGTTGCAAAAAAAAGTTCCCGCTGCACCATGAATCGCCCCCAACCAATCTTTGATTCTCTGTGTTCGCTCAAGCCACTTTTTTTCTCTCTGTCTCAATTTTCTTTTCTCGCTTCTTGGGTCAGGGACAACAAGAGCAATAGAAATCATTATTGATCAGGTTAGTACTAGTACAGCCTGCTTGCATATGCCCGTACATAAACTAAGGTTTTCTTCTTGAATTCCTAGCCATATTAATTTTTCCTTTTTTTAATATTTATATACATTTCTTTTAGAAGTTACTATGAAAAGAGTAAAAAGAAGAAAATAATAGAGTGCAGTTAACCATTTCTTCAATGTCTTATGCCACATTTCTTGTTCTTTAATTATTTTATCTGAGCCCATCTGACATAAGACTTTGAAGAAATAGGTTAAAACAACAATGCGTAATCATTATATTATTAGCCTATTTGAACTGGTTATAGATTGAACCTTAATTATGTTATTTTTAATTTTAACTAGGGCCTAAACTATAATTTGGAACAGGGCCCCTATTTTGATCGGGACGGCCCTGGTCACACATTTGAAGTATTAAATATATACTAATTACAAAACTAATTACAGAGTATGTCAGTTCATCGCAAGACGAACCTAACGAGTCTAATTAATCCGTCATTAGCACATGTTTAATGTAGCAATTTATTGTCTAATCACGATCTAACTAGGCTCATTAGATTCGTCTCGCGAAGTACACTCCATCCATATAATGGGTTATTTTTTCCGACTACATTTAATATGCCATGCATGTGAGGGAACATACTCGAAAAAAAAATCACGAAACATCTGAACAGGGCCAAGGCCAGGCTTGGAGGAAGCTGCTGATGAAGGGAGCATAAAACTACTGTTTGACTCGGGCAAATGTCAAGACTGTGTGGAGCTCAGGACCAGCAGGTGGTGGTCTCGGCGAGGAATATTCGCTTACATTCAGAAACGTCAACGACAGAGATTTCCTTTTGCATCGAGGAGAGGGCGAGAGGCCACCCGATGTTCTATTGTCTTGTCGACTTTTGAGGCTGGTCAGCTGGAGTATTCTCCTATTCGGTTCCCTAGAAGAATCCGTTCTCTTCTCTCCTCTCTCGATCCCCATGCTTAACTTCTGGGGTTAGCATCTATCTGCATTGTTTTATTTTTCTCGAGGCCGCGTGTGGCTTGGTTCATTTCCGCGGCCGGCAGCGCCCCGCTCTGCGGTCTGCCCGGCCGAAAACTAGCGGCGTCAAGCCAGCTGCTTGCGCCCGCGTCGACGCGTTCTCTGTTGGATTTAATTGGGCTGAGCCCATTTCCAAACAATTAAATCAATAATATTTAAGGCCCACAATTAATGCTAAGAGTTACCAAATGGTGGTTAAGATAGTTAATCTCATATGGTTAATTGAGAAGGAATGTAACCAACTTAAATGGTGGACTATCTGTGCACACCTTTTAAAGTTGAAATGGGAGCACCGGGTTGCCACACGCGCGAGCGCTCGCTCGCTCGGCTCGGCCGGCCGTGACGAGACGAGACGAGTGGCGTAGCATTGCCAGGTTTTGCACCTCTTGACATTGACTGCGAGACAATTATTAGTGCTAATGGCTGAGCATTAGTGAGTCAGTTACTAGTGCTAATGGCTGGGCAGTTACTAGTGTTAATGTGCAATTGTGCTTCCGTTACTAGTGCTAATGGCTGAGCGTCAGTTACTAGTGCTAATGGCATTCCTACCTCTCCCTCTCCTATTTTAACTGCGTCCGCTGCTCTCTGAACCATTCCCATTCCACTTCGTGCGCGCACACGCTGCTGGAAGAGCAGAGCCTCCGAAACCTGCCGCGCTTGAGTTCCTGCTCGGGATAGCGAGGCAATCAGGTTTTTGGGTAGCGCAACAAGTGCGCGACTGCTCAACGATCGTCCACCTGCTGCTGTGATCGACTACTTCCCGGCGACCGTCCCTGTGTTCCCCAAGTGAACAGCGCGACTACATCCCGACGGCCGTCTGCACTGCACCAACGACTTCGCTGCATCAACCTGTTCGGCTACTTCGATTGAGGGTAGCCCACGATCAACATGGTTGATCTAGCTGCTAACGGCGCATCCGGTTCCTCCGGAAACGGACCCGCCCCTGGGTACATTCTGAAACTTACTCTGTTCTGTATCTTGTTCATGTTATATACTGTCTTAATCATGAACACAAGCACATGCTATGTTATCACTGTTTCACTCGTTTTAATCATGAATTACCTGCTGAAGTTTGGAATTAAAATATATCGAAAATTGCCTAGATTCCTAACAATCCAAAAACCTGATATTGCTAGGCTTTCGGTTACTGGTTTTGCTGCATCAATTAGACCCAATGTTTTTGATGGTTCAAATTACAAGCGTTGGTACAATAAGATGGTTCTCTGGTTGACTGCCATGAACGTTATTCACGTCGCGCAGGGGAAGCCCGAAGAGCTTACTCCAGAGGGGGAGCAAGCTTTCGAGGCTGCCGATAACCTGTTTCGTGGCGCCGTGATTTCCGTTCTTGCAGATCATCTGGTAGATTTCTATTTGTCCAAAACAACTGGCAAAGAGCTGTGGGATGCGCTTGAGGCCAATTTCGGTGCTTCCGATGCTGGGAGCGAATTGTATGTCATGGAGAAGTTCAATGACTACAAGATGATTGATGATCGTCCTGTAGTAGAACAAGCCCATGAGATACATACGCTTGCAAAGGAACTCGAAGGTTTTAAGTGTGAGTTGCCCGACAAGTTTGTGGCTGGAAGTATCATTTCCAAGCTACCACCTTCTTGGAGGGATTTTGCCACTTCTCTAAAACATAAGAGACAATTGTTCAGCGTTGCTGATCTGATTGGCTCTTTGGATGTTGAAGAGAAGGCAAGGGCAAAAGATACTCGCAACAAAGGAATTGTTGGAGCTTCTAGCGCAAATTTTGTGCAGAAGAAGAATAATTTCTCCCATGGCAAGAAGAAGAACAACAAGCCTGAAAATGGTGCAAAGACTAAGCAGACAACCACTTTTAAGAAGAAGAAGAAAGATGATGGTCACTGCTATGTGTGCGGTGAGCCTGGACACTTTGCTGGAAAGTGCCCACAGCGCAAGGGCGCTGCAAAGACAGCGAACGTGGTTATTGGCGAGACATCTGCGGGAACATCGGGGTATGGTAATCATTTACCTACAGTTCTTTCAGTTTGTGATTCACCTGAATGGTGGATTGATACAGGTGCTAATATTCATGTGTGTGCTGATATTTCTTTATTTTCTTCTTATCAGGCCAGTGGGACTACCTCCTTGTTGATGGGAAACGGGTCACATGCGCGTGTTCTTGGTGCTGGTACGGTCGTTCTGAAGCTTACTTCGGGAAAGATCGTGCAATTGAAGAACGTGCAGCATGTCCCTACAATCAAGAAGAATTTAGTCAGCGGGTCTCTACTGTGTAGAGACGGTTTTAAATTAGTTTTTGAATCCAATAAATGTGTGCTTTCAAAGTATGGAACTTTTGTTGGTAAAGGATATGACAGCGGAGGCTTGTTCCGCTTTTCTTTGTCTGATGGTTGTAATAACATTGTGAATCATGTGGTTAATGTTGACGATGAGTCTAATGTTTGGCATTCTCGACTTTGTCATGTTAACTTTGGGTGTATGATGCGACTAGCAAATCTGAGTTTAATTCCTAAATTCACTCTAGTCAAAGGTTCAAAGTGCCATGTATGTGTTGAATCTAAACAAACTCGCAAGCCTCACATGGCTGCCGAGGCGAGAAACCTGGCACCTCTAGAACTCATTCATTCTGATTTATGCGAGATGAATGGTGTGTTGACGAAAGGTGGTAAAAAGTATTTCATGACTTTGATAGATGATTGCACTAGATTTTGCTATATTTACTTGTTAAAATCAAAAGACGAAGCATTACATTATTTTCAAGTCTATAAAGCTGAGGTAGAAAATCAACTTGAGAGAAAGATCAAACGGTTAAGGTCAGATCGTGGTGGAGAATACTTTTCTAATGCCTTTACTTCGTTCTGTGAGGAACATGGAATAATTCATGAGAGGACGCCTCCCTACTCACCTCAATCAAATGGGGTGGCCGAAAGAAAGAACCGCACTCTAACTGATTTGGTTAACGCCATGTTAGATACAGCGGGACTTTCCAAGGAATGGTGGGGTGAGGCTATATTGACGGCATGTCATGTCCTGAATCGTGTTCCTACTAAGAACAAAGAAAAGACACCATTTGAGGAATGGGAAAAGAAAAGATTATCACTTTCTTATTTACGGACTTGGGGTTGTTTGGCAAAGGTGAATGTGCCAATCATCAAGAAACGTAAACTCGGACCAAAGACTGTGGATTGTGTCTTTCTTGGTTATGCTCTTCACAGCGTGGGCTATAGATTTTTAATAGTGAAATCTGGAGTACCTGACATGCATGTTGGTACAATCATGGAGTCCAGAGATGCTACTTTCTTTGAAAATATGTTTCCTATGAGAGAGGAAGCTAGCACATCTAGTCAAGACATGTCTATTGATAAAGAACCTGCTGTTTTGATAGAACACACTGAACACACTGAGGAGGATAACAATGAAGCTCCTAGAAAGAGCAAGAGACAAAGGACTGCAAAGTCTTTTGGTGATGACTTCATTGTATACCTCATGGAAGACACACCTAAGACCATTGAAGAGGCATATTCATCTCCTGATGCTGACTATTGGAAGGAAGCAGTAAGGAGCGAGATGGATTCTATCATGTCTAATGGCACTTGGGAAGTCGTTGAACGTCCTTATGGGTGCAAACCTGTAGGGTGCAAGTGGGTGTTTAAGAAGAAGCTTAGGCCAGATGGTACTATTGAAAAGTACAAGGCAAGGCTTGTGGCTAAAGGCTACACTCAAAAGGAAGGAGAAGATTTCTTTGATACATACTCACCAGTTGCTCGATTGACCACAATTCGAGTGTTACTTTCTTTGGCTGCCTCTCATGGTCTTCTCGTTCATCAGATGGACGTTAAGACAGCTTTCCTAAATGGAGAGTTGGAAGAGGAGATCTATATGGATCAGCCTGATGGATTTGTAACAAAAGGTCAAGAGGGAATGGTGTGTAAGTTAGTGAAGTCTTTATATGGCCTCAAGCAAGCGCCCAAGCAATGGCATGAAAAGTTTGATCAAACTTTGACATCTGCTGGCTTTGTTGTGAATGAAGCTGACAAGTGTGTGTACTATCGATATGGCAACGGTGAAGGAGTGATTTTGTGTTTGTATGTGGATGACATACTGATCTTTGGGACAAACCTTAATGTGATTAAGGAAGTCAAAGACTTTTTATCTCAAAAGTTTGAGATGAAAGATTTGGGAGAAGCTGATGTTATCCTTAACATTAAGCTAGTTAGAGAAGGCAATGGTGGGGTGACTCTTACACAGTCTCACTATGTGGAGAAGATCTTGAGTCGCTTTGGTTATAGTGATTCTAAACCTGCTTCAACGCCTTATGACGCTAGCATGATTCTGAAAAAGAATAAAAGGATAATGAGAGATCAGTTGAGATACTCTCAGATAATTGGTTCATTGATGTATTTAGCTAGTGCCACGAGGCCTGACATCTCATATGCCGTGAGCAAATTGAGCCGGTTTGTTTCAAATCCGGGAGATGAACACTGGTATGCTCTTGGAAGAGTAATGCGCTATCTAGCAGGCACAATGGACTATGGGATTCACTATTCCGGTTATCCTAGGGTACTGGAGGGATATAGTGACTCAAACTGGATCTCTGATGCTGATGAAATTAAAGCCACAAGTGGATATGTGTTCACACTTGGAGGTGGCGCTGTTTCTTGGAAGTCTTGCAAGCAGACCATCTTAACGAGGTCAACAATGGAAGCAGAACTCACAGCATTAGATACCGCCACTGTTGAGGCTGAGTGGCTTCGAGAGCTCCTTATGGATTTACCAGTAGTTGAGAAACCAATACCGGCCATTCTCATGAACTGTGACAATCAGACAGTGATTGTTAAGGTAAACAATTCTAAGGATAACTTGAAGTCTTCAAGGCATGTAAAGAGGCGGTTGAAGTCTGTCAGAAAACTGAGAAACTCCGGAGTGATAGCCTTGGACTATGTTCAAACGGCTAAAAATCTGGCAGATCAATTCACAAAGGGTCTTTCACGCAATGTGATAGACAATGCATCTATGGAATTGGGCTTGAGACCCATGAAAGTTGATCAGTAGTGGTAACCTGTTCTATAGTGATCGGAGATCCCGTGAAGTAAGAACGGTGAAACAAGCCATTGGTCAACTATGAGAAGAGAACCTTTGTATAAGGCTCATTCCAGAGAAGGTGCATTTCTCTTCTATTCTGTATGGCAGGTTGGGTAAAACCTTAATGTGATCCGAGTGATTCTTTTGAATAAAGATGTTGGCCTACAGAACATCTTTAAGGGTTGCACCTATATGAGTTGACTGCTAGTCACAGTCTATGAGATCGGGGTAATCTCTAGATACTCATGAAAGGCTCGGAGTACGACTTATAAGCTCCAAACCGCGGGGATGCATATAGCAGCCTAGTACTAACAAGGAATTTTGGTCAAGCTTGTTCGCACAAAACTGTCAATTCAAGGCATAGTCCCATTGATTAGTTGTGGATAAGTGTAGCCACTACTCCAGGTGGAAGTTCAACTTAACAGTCTCCACTAAAGTTAGTATATCAAAACAGCAGTAAATTTGAGAGCATTTCTCGTGAGCCGTGAAATATTGGTGGGGATTGTTGGATTTAATTGGGCTTAGCCCATTTCCAAACAATTAAATCAATAATATTTAAGGCCTACAATTAATGCTAAGAGTTACCAAATGGTGGTTAAGGTAGTTAATCCCATATGGTTAATTGAGAAGGAATGTAACCAACTTAAATGGTGGACTATCTGTGCACACCTTGTGAAGTTGAAATGGGAGCACCGGGTTGCCACACGCGCGCGCGCGCTCGCTCGCTCGGCTCGGCCGGCCGGCCGGCCGGACGTGACGAGACGAGACGAGACGAGCCGCGCCGCGCCGCGCCGCGCTGTGCTGCGGAGCGTTGCCAGGTTTTGCACCTCTTGACATTGACTGCGAGACAATTATTAGTGCTAATGGCTGAGCATTAGTGAGTCAGTTACTAGTGCTAATGGCTGGGCAGTTACTAGTGTTAATGTGCAATTGTGCTTCCGTTACCTAGTGCTAATGGCTGAGCGTCAGTTACTAGTGCTAATGGCATTCCTACCTCTCCCTCTCCTATTTTAACTGCGTCCGATGCTCTCTGAACCATTCCCATTCCACTTCGTGCGCGCACACGCTGCTGGAAGAGCAGAGCCTCCGAAACCTGCCGCGCTTGAGTTCCTGCTCGGGATAGCGAGGCAATCAGGTTTTTGGGTAGCGCAACAAGTGCGCGACTGCTCAACGATCGTCCACCTGCTGCTGTGATCGACTACTTCCCGGCGACCGTCCCTGTGTTCCTCAAGTGAACAGCGCGACTACATCCCGACGGCCGTCTGCACTGCACCAACGACTTCGCTGCATCAACCTGTTCGGCTACTTCGATTGAGGGTAGCCCACGATCAACATGGTTGATCTAGCTGCTAACGGCGCATCCGGTTCCTCCGGAAACGGACCCGCCCCTGGGTACATTCTGAAACTTACTCTGTTCTGTATCTTGTTCATGTTATATACTGTCTTAATCATGAACACAAGCACATGCTATGTTATCACTGTTTCACTCGTTTTAATCATGAATTACCTGCTGAAGTTTGGAATTAAAATATATCGAAAATTACCCAGATTCCTGACATTCTCTGGCCTGCGGTCTAGTACACCGATCTGCGCGGCCCATGGCTCGTCCCAAACTGTTACCTAGAACTAGAACCAGGGACTCGATCGAGACGCGTCCCTGCTGGTGGCGAACGCGCGCGGGAATGGATCAATTGAATATGTTTTGAGGCGACTCGACATGCCTTCCAGGCTTTAACCAAAGCCGGATCGATCGGTCTTGTCGCGCCAAAGCAAATGATAAAAGTGAGATCAAATGAGAAAAAAGGGGGGGAAAGGTGCCGTCAAGCCCGTAATTAGCGAGACGGATCACCGGGGAAGAAGCAGTGGAGGCGCATGCAGCGCCGCGTTTATCTTTATTCACCCACTATTGTTGTCATCGGTGGCCGCGGTATGGGTAATGAACAAGTTGATGAAGACCAGGCGTAGGACCCCCTCGTGCAACCCTTTTGGAGCGTTCCGGCTTTCGTCGCCGGGAACCTGCAAACATGTGGTGTGCGAGCATGCATGTAGATTCTGGTTTTCGTTTCCGTGGCCACGTACCCGTGGTACACGAACTGGACATTGACTCGTAGCATGATCGGTGCGTGCGTGCGACCGACTGACGGATGGCCGTTTGTTTTTTTTTCCTCCCGCGAGCGAGCGTCACAAATTCCTGCATGCGGGACAGACAAAGCAAGACAAACGAGAGAAAGACGAAAGACGTGTCGGTGCCGCCCCCGGCCGGCGTCATCAGAGACGGCAGCAGGGAGCAAACAAACCGCGATCGATCAGTATCAATCAGCGAGGTTGAACACTGTGTCGTCGTCGTTACGTACGCGCCACACTAGTAGCATTCGAGACGTGTGCAGCGAGCCGACGGAATGGAATCAGCTAGCAGATGCTACAGGGCCCCTGCTGCTTCGATTGCACACTCGCTGTCTGGATTGTGCGCCTCACGAAGCTAACGGCCAAGACGGCAAGTCCAAACGTCACGTTCCGATCGGCACAAGTGCAGCGTATGTGTACCTTTCCATTCATATATGCGATGCGAGCACACATGCATGCATTATTCGTTCGTGCGCGGTCGTCTGCCGCGAGCCCGCGACCACTGCAGTTTTCTTTCCCGGCATCCGCGGGCACGGCATGCAGACAAGCGCCCGCGATTTTTCTCCGGCGCTAAATCGGGCAAAAGGGCGGCGTCGCCGTCGCGGCCGTGCCCCCGGCAGGCGACGCGGCGATTAAGGGCAGATGGTGACGGCGAGGAGTGGCGAGTGCAGCTGAGTGGAGGCACCACGTGCTTCACCGTCTCGGTAGGACCTCCAGTGCGCCACCCACATGGGCATACACCCATATGCCCCAAGTCCCCGGGCGGGAAGGCCCCGCGCGCATGTGACCGAGGGGGTCGCCTACGACGTTTGCCGCTCCGCGCTCACTGTCGCTGGACCATCTCCGGCCGCCCGGACTGGGGGTTTTGGCACGCAGCGCTTGAGGTTTCCTGTAGTGGGTTTGTGGCCGGCGACGATGACAGCGCCGACGGACGCTGGTAACTCTCGACTTCCTGGTGACGCGCAGCATGCATGCAAGTGTGAGTACGATCCTGTTTGCCGTTCCGGTCAGTGTACAACTGTACATGGACGAATGAGCGTTTTTTGACCCCCATTTTTTACAAGTGCATGCCGAGTTGCAGATGGCAAATAAAGATGCTGAGGCAGACAGGGAAACCGGGCGGCAGGGGAAAGCGCGTGCACCGCTTGCCTGTCACGTATACTACCACATGCCAAATCGACAATTAACCGCCGGCCCCACCTTGTCCAGATAAGGCCGGCTGGCTGGGCCGGGCCCATCCGGCCGGGTCCGGGGAGATGCCAGAGTGCTGAGTGTGGCCAGAGGCCAGGCCAGGAGCGAGGAGCCCCACCTCCGCCGCCGACACCTGCTCGGCTGCTCGCCCTCACCGGCCGGCCGCCGCGATTCCTCCACGGTTTACGTCGCCATCAGGCCGGCCACAACCGTCCGCCGTCGAGCTCCCGCGTCAAAAACCTAAACCCAGTTATCAGAGCACGAGATAAGATTAATAAACCTTCGACGACGAAAGCCCAGTCCCCGGCCTGATGCGCTCCCCCGCGTCGTAAGCTTCGTCAGCTTGTGCACCTGTTTTACCGCAGCACACTTTGTTTGCTTCCGTTTGTTAATAACGGGGACGCGTACGAGCGGCAGGGTTTTTCTGCCGGTGGTGGTTGCCCGTTGAGCGCACGCATTTCTTTACTAGTGCCCCGTTCAGCCGCTTCAGGCCGGCGTTCTTGGAATGTTTCGGGGGCCAAGAAACGGTTCCCGTTGCCTAACCGCCCCCTCCCCTAGCCCGTCGCGTTCACCTGGGCGTGTGAATGCTGGTGTTGACGCATAACGGCACCCTGCGACTCCCATGTGCCCGTCTCGCCCAAAGACGGCGACGGACGGCGCCACAGGCAATCCAAAATCCTCCCAACGCGTGAACTGAGACGGCCACAAATGTGTGCTGCCAAGATGCGAGCCGCAGCGGGACAATGTTCTTGTTCGGCTCGTTTGGGTTTGGGATGGGGCATCCGGGATACGCAGAAGGTTTCATACTGGTACGGTCTAACAAGTCGCTGATCTCGATCGAGACGGCATGCCTTTTTTTGACTCGCAAAAGGGTAGCAACAAATAGTAGCAAACAAAGAAGAGGCAAAAAAAAAAGCGGAAAAAATCCTTGTCAGGCTACAAGCAAACAAGCGGCGTACTACCAGGAGCATCAGCTATGAAGCAAACACAGTACTGCTGCAATAACAACACTTAGCAATAAGACCCCCGTCACAGATCAGGAGTCCGACACCGAGTAATGGCGTGTCGATGCGTGCGTACCCGCGCGCGTAGGGCACACCGACCGAACCCAAGTCACCACTCACCACGCTGCGCGCACGAGAGGTGCTTGTGCCAGCGTCGCTTCGGCGCCAAGACAGCACGGAGCGTTGGACCTTTATTTTACTGGCAGCAATGAATCCGGGATCCGTGGCACTGTTCACCGGATCACCCCTCCGCTTCGCAGCTCGACCAGCAGCGGCGTCCATGGCAGCATTGATCAGAGGCGACGGGGACGGTGCCAGCCAGCCATGGGTGGGCTTCATGACGGCTGACGAGACAGCCGTGCGACGGAAATGTATCTGCTCCGTGCAATGTACTGTAGATGCGTGGCCTTGGTCCATGGCAAATGGCGTCGAGGCCTTCCATCCATGCTGGGCAGCGCTGTCCTCTGTGCGTAGAAGGGACCAGCGGAGCAGGTAGCGGTTTTGGATTGGTTGGGCGGCAGCGCGTCAGTAATGCCCCTCCTCGTGACAACCCTGAGTTGGGAATTTCCCAGATTTATGCGTGTGGGGGTGGTGGATCTGTTCATCAGATCAATGGACACTGGATGCGGCCCAAAACAAGGACGGCAGCAAGGACAGAGAGAGAGATCATGGGCCGGGCCTCCTTTCCTTTCCCCAGTTTTTACTAGTACAAGTTACAGAGAGAATCGATTCCCAAAACATGTCACAGAAAGAATCTTGTTGGTGTTACAGTTACAGAAAGCATACATTACCAAAACATGTTACAGAAAGAACCTTGCTGGTGAAGGACTGAAGGTGGAGTTCCACTTCCACCACATCGCTCGCAGAAAGAATGCTCAGTTTACATAAGTTAACAAAAACACAGGAAACGAATTCGACTCAGTAAATACATAGAGCTCGTCGTTGGAGCAGACAATAAAAGAATTGTCACACTTTTCTCCTGTTCCTCCCTGATCGATCATCTTACACTGCACTCAAGCAACAGCTGCTTGTAGCCTGGATGGCTTTACTGAAGCCTTCCTCCCCTTCCCAATCTGAGCAGGCGGCATGAGGCCACTGAACAGACGAGAAAGTGAGATGTTAATTATGATGTCAGGCGTGACACGGTGGGCAACAACAAAATGAACCAGCAAAAAGTTCTGCAAACCTTGTTGCCTTGGCCGTTCTTGCTGATGATGCAGCAATCCTAGAAACTCTCTCTGATGTCTCAACAACTTTGCGCTTCGTTATTGCAGGCTTAGCGTTGTTGCATCGGTTGCTGTTGAATGCCGACTTGGCCTTACCGAGCTGCTGACCCATGGCGATCTGTGTGCTTTGTTTCTTCTGAACGTACATGGTATGCACAGATCAGCATGAGGATTGCTAATTCATCAGTTGGAAATATTTTGCAGCATCAATGCTTACCTGCTTCTCGCCATAGAGCGGCATATCTCGTCCCTTTCCATGGGTGTATTTGTCCGTTGGCTGCATTGTATCACAAACAAACAAAGCAGTCAGGAATGAGTGGCCATATGGGTTGTTGAAACTTGGAAATGTTGTGAATCTGAAAGTTGATGAACAGGCGTAAGCTTACCATCACTCTGTTTGCATCCTTGAGTACTGCCATTGAGTTGTTCTCGGCGAAGGGCTGCCTTTTTTCTGGTTTTGCTTCTTTCTGCACTCCTCTTTCCTGTAAGGTAAAAGGATGCTTGTAAACAATGAGTCTGCTGTTGAAATCCTGAAGAATAATGAGATTCAGAGAGCGAAGTAACTCACATCAGTTCTCAGCCTGAATGGCCTAGGATTGGTAGTTTTCTTGAGCTTTCCTACTTGCTCTGGATGCACCTTGTTCTGCATTTTAGCCACCTGCATTTGATCCACAACATGTCAGGGTCTTTGCATCCTAACTACTACAGATAAAAGCTGTGTTTTTTCAGTACCGTCATTTCACATACCTTCAGAGGAACATTCTCGTTGTTCTCCAACTGCCTGTTTTCATCTTCCGAATGTGGATTGTTCAAGGCTTCTTCAACCGACTGTTCAGCATTTGACACATTCTCCTTGTCATCTTCAGCTCGCGATGCATCCACCTCAATTCTCAATTCCTGCAGCACCACTTTCCTTTGATCATTGCGTCTTGCAGTTTCTGTATGTGAGTTCTCATCTTCAGCGGTTTTACTAGCGCAGACATTTCGGTTCTCTTCATCAGGTTCAGCATTAGCACACTTCACCGAGCGTCCTAAAATTTTCTTCTTGGCATTGGTCCTGGGTTCCTGCCCCTTCTTTGCACTCTTCACTGCCGCAGTCTCATCACCCTTCTTGGCAGTCTTCGGACACATGTACCTGCTAGGCACCTCCCGGCAGCCCAAGTTCAGCTTCCTCAGCTTGGAACAGACCTCGGACACCGCCTCCTTGCACTTCTCTTTCGCCGGCGTCCGGGTGGGCTCCTTCTTCGGCGTGCTCATGAACAGAGCCTTGACGACCGTCCCCTTTCTCGACGCCGCGGCGACCGGCTCCTTTTGGTTCTTCACGCTGAGGAATGGCTCCTGCCTCGGCCTGACGGTCTTGCTCCGCGGCGTCGTCAGTGCCTTCTTCCTCGCGCTGGGAGCTTCGACCCTCGCGGCCTTGGTAAGTGTTGGGGACGCTCGCAGGGCGCAGATCCGCTGGACCCTTGGCTTTGGCTTCGCCGCTGCCTTGTCGGTGGCCTCCGTCGCCGCGCTCAGCCTCGCGAACCGGGCCCTCGGAGGCTTCGGCGGCGCAGAATGAGGACATTTCAGCATCGAGCTGCACAAATTAGAAAAGAAGGACTTGGGAATCCGAATCGAACAATTTGAAATCATACCATTGAGGAAAGTAGTGAGGATTGGTTCGCACCTCTGATTTCTCCTGCTGATCGACTTCTGGAGCCGCACATTTGGGCTTCTGGCCGCCATGACCTGCCAATTCGCATTATACGCTCGATCAATTTGAACTCGTACAGTATTTTCCACGGGGTGATGCTAACGGGATGACATGAGAAAAGGGGACGAACCCGCATGAAGAAGCTCCGGTCAAGGGCCTCCGGGTCGACCTGCTCATGGCTCTGGTCGCAGCCTGCGCACCATACACGGATCAGGACCATTCCAATACCGTAGAACCTACGGACGCTAGGAGGGACAAAGAAGGGATCGCGAGGCAGTTTGATCACTTACCGACGCGGAGGCAGAACCAGGCGGGGTCGTCGTCGGGGCGGCCGGCGTCGGGCGCGGTTAGGTCAACGAACTTGGGCGCCTGGATGTCCTCGTAGAACACCGCGTCGTCGTACTCCTCCTCCTCCTCGTGGTCCGGGTGCCTCGACGGGATCCCCATGCGGTTCAGGATCCTCGGCGGGGCGTCAGCCGGCGGGCGATCGAGCTGGCAGCTGAGCTCGCGGGCGCGGCGGCGGCGAGGGCGGAAGGTGAGATGGTGCTCGCCTGCTCGGGGTGGGTCGCTGGAATGGTGCCTGGTGGCGCGTCGGGCGACGGATGGATTTGAGATCGCGGAGGTGAGTGTGAGGGTGGAGGGTCGGCCGGTTGGGGAACTAGCCGTTGGAGCGGCGGCGTAGCGATGGATTCGTGGGGATTTTTTTTTTTTAATGGTGGGTCTCGGCACATATGGCAGCTCCACGGCTCGAGAGACGTTGGCAACGGTTGCGAGTTGGACTAATTGAGCTGGGGAAGTGAAGGAAATGATCTGGTTCGGATCTGCATAATGAACTGGATTACTGGAATGGTAAGAGTAAAGTTAAGAACTTGAAGATGATCTGCAGTTTCCAAAAGCTACTGCACTGGGCTGAAAAGGATTCTTCTCAGAACGTGTTCAGTCGGCCTAGTGTTCAGCGTGGCTCGCTCATACAACCTTTGGTTCAAGTAGTGAAAGTCACTTATATTAAAGAAAGTAGTGAAAGCCAGAAAGTCAAGTTTTGAGCCACTTGTAAACAAAAGCTATGGAACGGCTTGACCAATCAGGCTGGCCATGGTTTTCATCTATTATCTTAATAAAGCAGAAGCAAAAGAAGCCACCACGTTCGTCGAGAGGGTCTAGAAAATCTCACGTTAATCTAAAAAAGAGAAGAACCTCTACCGTTGGATTTTATGAAGATCTGACGGTCAAGAGTTATCTAAAGAGTCCATATCAAATAAAAGGTCTTTTTTGGATATCAATAAAAGGTCTTAATTAATTCAAATATTCTATTAGAAATAAATAGCTAAATAATAAAATCCGTTGACGATTTTAATGGGAAGCCACCACGTTCGCCGAGAGGGCCTAGAAAATCCCACGTTAATCTAAAAAAGAGAAGAACCTCCACCGTTAGATTTTATGAAGATCTGACGGTCAAGAGTTATCTAAAGTGTCCATATCACTGAAGTCACCACGGGCGCCTCGCTGTCGACAGGCACGTCACCTACCACTAAATGATTGACGAAGTCACCACGGACGCCTCACTGTCGACGGGCACGTCACCTACCACTGAAAGAATAGCGTTAGTTAAATCCTGAAATAAATTCAAAAAAAATGTGAGCACCAGTGCCAAGTCGAGGACTTGAACCCTGGTGCATAGGTTTCACCACAAGGACCATTATCAGCTGAGCTACACTCAGTTCGCTGCATATATGCAAGTTAGATCTATTAATTTGGCCTCTCAAACTTGAGAATGTCATATTTCTTTTCTTTGAAAGCCTATCATGATATACATGTGTGCAACGCATCAATCATAGTTAAATCTAGCAAGATATTTCATATTTCAAAATTAAAAATATATCAATAAATATTTTTTCTATAACCTCCTAAAAGGTAATTGTTCGACCAATAAACGGCTCACACCTCGAGCAAATCAAAGATCCAAAAATTAGAAGGGAATATTTAACTAAACAATTTCTCGATGCAAAAAGAAATGTGAAAAAATTGAAGAGAATGAATCTAATTATTTCTTAAGTAATATTGATCCTTTGATTTGAAATTAGAATTAAAAGGCATAGCGTTGCCTACCTTTGCCCCGTTTGCCAGACAAAGATTTTTATCCTGCGAAGCATATACAAACGTACACGCTCAAATACTCACATGCAAACTCACCCATATGAATACACGCATTAGACTCTATCCTAGGAGCAGCTCTTAAAGATTGAGCCAACTGATCTCGAGACTGGCGAAGTCAGCACAGATGCCTCACTATCGACGGGCACGTCACTTAACACTGAAATAAATAACATCGGATAAATCATATACTAAATCTAAAAAAATACAAGCACTAACATCGAGTCAAGGACTCGAATCCGGGTGGGCAGATTCCACTACAAAGAAACCTTACTAGCTGAGGGATGCTTAGTTCATAGAAAGAATAATATGGTCACACAATTATGATTAGAAGATGTGAGTAGGAAGAGAAGATGCACGATGCATTCATCATGAAATAGTGATGTGATTCTGATCTAAAAGATGATGAGACAATGCACAATTTCAAAAGCTTGGTGATGTTCGCCAAAAAAAAAGTTTTGAATAGTATATGAAGAAGCACAACTTAAGAATAGTACACTCTGAAAACGTAGAAGAGCATGAATAGGGTGTGGCCAATTGGCCACAGACAAACTGGGACATAATTCCGATCTAGAAGATGATGAAAGAGCATCATATTTTGACATGATGATAACAACCATAAAGCAAAGTTGTGGATTAGCCCTGAAAAAAATGAAGAAGCACATTTATATAGCTGCACATCATGAGTAAGTTCAAGACTAAAAGATGGAAAAGAAGAGCGACAGGTTGCCATGGGTGCTAAGAAGTCATTTTGATTTAGAATGCGATGATAGAACTCTTGGCTACGAGAGCGCGACGATAATGATAACTTGGTGGTGTTGCGATTTAGAAGCCCTAAAGTGCCAATAAGTTTCCATGGTAATATTAAAATAAAACTATATATCATTTAATTTATGATGATCAAACCATCTATATCATCCTGAATTTTTCAAAGGAGTATACAACTTATAAGTATTGAAAACTTGGAATTTATATAAATCTAAAATAAAAAGGTAAATTAGTACTCTGCATCCAATAAACTCCAAAAGCGACTAGCAATTATGGAAGTAATATTTCTAATAAAAACAATTTTAATATTAAGAAGAGATGTGGATCTGATATCAACGACTTTTATCTTTCCATTTCTTTATTCTTATCATTGGTTATTATTTTGGTATAGCCCTTAGAACCTCCCTGATTGAAAGCACATAATTGAGATTGCAACATGACATAGGAAGTGGCAAAATGTTCTCAAAGCACAAAACAATTGCCACCAATATGATTGAAGAATTTGTCAGATAGCTTATACCCAACATGGAGATTGAGAATTAAAAAAAAGTCAAAGACAAATACCGGGGCACTTCACAACTCGAGATACAAAAATCATGAAACAAAACATTTTTACAATTTTACTATGATGTGATTTTAGATAATAGTGCAATGATGCATGCTTTTGCTTCCTATCATGCTATGAGCAACATGCACAACCATTCAAACCAAGATGCAGGTAGTGGTTGATGAGAATGAATAATATGAACCATTAGGGATGCATCTTTGATAACTATGGTATAGCGGGTAAAGCTCTTTGGGAGTAGAAGCATAAGAGAGACGACAAATCAGAAGACTATACTATCTTACCATCTCCAACAGTGAGTTTGTTGATGACCCCACATATCCTATCAGGGCACGAATAGATAAATGAGAGCAACAACCGGAGATTGGAAAACAATAAAAAGAAAGGAGATTATACCTTTTGTTGGTATACATTGAACCACTTATCTATTAATCTTCTAAAAATAATTAATTCTAAAATTTATTTAGAAATCTAATGTAGAACTGTAGATCACCAAGTCAAAAGGTAAAAATATAAACTCATGTACAAAATGTATATATCTTTATATATTTTTAGTAAATATCTAAAAATATATATGTATATCAACCATTCTTCTCCATTTTGTAACATATAAATATTCCTTTCAATATATATAAAAATAGGGGGTAGAGGCCTCCCCAACCGTTCCTGTGAAAAAAATAATATTAATCGTTCCATTTTATTTATATTTTTATGCTAAAAATACATAACATATTATAGAGAAAAAATAAACATAGACGATACATTGGTTCAGCCCATTTGGACAAAACAAATACAATCATACGAATAGATAAAAAGTTGAAAATTTATTTTGATAAAATTTATAATACTTATGAAAAACTAGCAACCCGCGCAAATTGTGCGGGCCATCTCGCTAGTTATATATATGCAAGGAAAAGATTACAAGTCCATGTAGGACAATCAACCATAGTCCGAGTAGGACTTTTAAGTATTTCTATGCGTGTACTACTAGAAGTACAACAAGAAGTATTTCTACACCACTGATATGAAAATGGATAGACCTAGCGCTGCGATATCCGATACATGAACGTTCAAAAAAAAAGTTACACTTACACTATAACAGCCACTTGACATCGCTTTTGCTATATTGCCCAGCTACAGGATTTCTAACATTTCCCAACAGGCGACCAACGTTTTTTAGAGCATTTCGATAATTGAATGAAATTTTAGGCGAGCGTCTGGCTCCCCTATGATTGTTGAAAAAAAAAACGTATTCAGAATTTCGGATAAAAAATAGTGATCAACATTGTAGGGATGTTGGTTGGAGATTATATTGTTACTCCTCCGTTTCTAAATATAAGTCATTCATACTTTCTTGGAGAGTCAAACTTTTTAAACTTTGACCAAATTTATATAATAAAGTACTAACATTTATGATATCAAATAAGTATCATTAGATTTTTTCATTAGATATATTTTCATAGTATAGCTACTCGGTATCATAGATCTTTGAAGTCATGTCTATAATTTTAGTCAAAGATAAAATAGTTTCACTCTTTAAGAAAGTTGGAATGATTTATATTTTAGAACGGAGAGACAACTCATACAAAATCATTGAAAAAATATTGCATTTTGCTGTGCGGTCAAATACATGCAAGCCCAGCGAGCAGGTGGTGCGCCATGAGTTTCTGCCCAGCCTACTAAGCCCAAATTCCCCAAATGAGACAAAAGGATCAGCTGACGTGACCCACACCATAAGGCCGTAATTTAGTTCAGATTCGCAGCCCAAGAGGAAATTTCACCAAAACAGGCCCATAAAGCCCATGCGACCCTTCCCACCCACGCGGCTTCCGAGTTCTCCGACACCAGCTCTCTCTCTCGCTGGCCACCTCGCCGTGCCGCCAAAATTTTCGCTGTCTGGTCTCGATCGGGCAAGTGAGTTGACCGCGGGCCGCGCGGCGGTGGGGGTTCGAAGAGGCGGGGGGCGGAGGCGGCGCTAATCTATCTCCAGGTTTTACCGGATTCTCCTCGCTCGTGCTGACAAGCCGCGTTGCCGTCCAGCCGAATTCCGCTGCCTCTCGGCTCATCGCAGGTACCAAAAATTCCCTCCAACTCGCCCCCCTTGTTCGCGTGATTCCTCGCAATATCCTGGTTTGTGAGATCGATTTACGGTATGCGGCGGAGAGAGAGAATGGATAGCTCTTGTTTGTGAGGTGATCGATGATCGCACTGACCTGGGTTGCTGTAGGGGTCGCAAATCAAGTCGTGTATTGACAGTTCGGGTTGCCGGGAGGTAGGATATGGCTGAAACCTTGAGATTTTAAGACGCAGAGTGCTATCTGGGGCTTGGGGTGTCAGCTTCTGCGGTGTTGTGGCCTTAGGTCTAGTGAAATGTGATTCTGAAGAAACTGTATGTGTGGCATTTAGGTTTTCATCTCGATCAAACACTACACAGTCTCTTAGTGGGTATTTAAATCAATATGTTTTGGTATGAACATGGTTCTTATTATTTTAAAAGGATACTGTTGCATGGCAATCATGGAAATAGGGTAAACTAATTCCAGGATGTGTTTGGTTACTTCTGTTAATTACCAATTCATGGTGAGAGGAGCCTCTTGGTTCAAGTGAAATTTTGAATATGTCCTGGTTAAATACATCAGCTTTTCTTTTTATGCTACATATCCGGATAAACCTTGGAAGTTTTATCGTGAACCGGAGACAGCAGTCAGTCACTGTTCTCTTGACAAAATTCTGGAAGTTCAGCTTTGGCCATGGATAGAGGATTATACCCATGAAATGTGACTAAATAAATTCAGCTGTTAGTCTTATGCTAGTGCGCAAGGACTAAAAAAATCATTATAAGAACAAGGATGTGTTGAGGGAGCCCATATGGTTAATAATGAATAAGATTTTTTAGAGAAAATTTCTGGTGAATATTGTCTGTTAGTTTCTTTAGTTGGATCCATTATTTGCAATACTGCATCATGTTATGTGATGCCGTTTTCATCTATCTATAACTTGTATTTCAATCAACACAGCGATGGTATACCGATCTAGTTGACTAAATTTCTAGTTTCCATTTTCAACAAGTGACCGCTGATTTATATGGACTGGTCTAATTTCCTCCATATGTAGTTTTGTTTTCTAGAACGATGAAGTTAGAGAGCATGTGTTTTGCTTGCTATGCCTTTCCTTTATGTGCTCATCATTTATTTAACATGTATACATGCAATTTTCATGAAAGGCAAATACCTTTCTGTTTCATTCAGTAATCTACAAGCTTGCATTCTCACTCTCTAAAAATGGATACAATGTTTCTGACTGAAACTAAATGGAAAAAAGTTCCACCATATATGGATCATTGAGATAAACAGGCTATATCATAGCGATCGTGTTGCAAAGATCTGTTCCATTCCTTTAAATGAAATATTGATGAAGCACATTTACCGAGTAAAAGGGACCATCATTTCCCCTTTTCTTTTCTCTTTTGACAAGTAGGGACCATCTAATTGTCCTAGATCATGAAAAGAAGCTCCAATCTTGTGCCGAAAGAGCAAGTGATAGATCCTAGGTCTATTGTAGCATGTCTCAGATGTACAATGACTTTCAAATATGAAACCAATTACTGTGGTTGAGAATGTAGGACAGCTATTTTGGATTCCCTTTCACTGCCACAGATAAGTTAATTGGCTCAGTGTTCAAGAGAAAAAAAACTTGGCTCAGATACATCTTTGACCCCTAGTTAGGACAGTTACTTCAGATTTATCTATCAGAAGCTAGATACGTGGAACATGGTTTTAGATAAGTTAGTTAGCTTGTAGCACAACAACAGCAGCGGGAAAGCCTTTTATCCCAATCAAGTTGGGGTAGGCTAACATGAGCTGCCAGCAAGAAGGGAAACAGAAAAGACAGAATAAGAAACACATGCATATTTTTCTTCATTCAGTTTTGTGCTAGTTATTAGCTTATAAGCACACAAAGAAGAAATCAAATCAATCATAGTCTTTCTGAAAAAAAATTGGATAACAAATAAATGTGCTTCAGAGAGGCATTTTAGGTATCTAGTTGTGTTATTACGTTTATGCATATTTTCTTTCATTCAGTTTGGTGCTATAGTTGTACGCTTTATCTGCAGCAATATGGAAGTATGAATTAAAGAAGCAACTTCACTCTCATTCAACTGGTAAACAAGATCCAAATTTCTTTATAATTACTTACATCTCATGAACCCTGTTTGCACTTTGCACTATGTAGGAATACAAACATCAAGAACCCTTCAATTGACATTTGCAGTCGTAGGACATTTATATTCTGAGTGGACTTCCTCCCTCGTGAAACTTGTGACAGTCGCAAAGGTTGTGCATCTTTTATTATTATGTAAAAATATAACTTTAAGTTTAATGCAAGGCTTTTTCATATGCTGTGTCATGTTGCATCTTTCCTCTTTTTTCATCATTTTGTTGTTTTTATATGACATGATGGTTCAGCAACAATCTTACCATTCTTTTCATTCCTTCCATCAGAGGTAACTGCATTTTCTAATGCAACAAACTTGCTGGCGTTCAAATATAATATAATCATATACAGGACTAAATTATTGAGGATGGAGCCATACAGAAGAGGATAGTAAGTGAGGTTAGTAGGTTGCTATGATCATTCCTTTATCCTTCCTTAGACAACATAATCAGAGCCGTATTAGCATCTTCCTCTTGTAATGGAACAATCAACAAGTTAATAAAGTAGCTGCCATATAATAAATCATTTATTAACTACGACCTGTATAGGTGCAAGGGAGGCCGCTAGATTAAACACCTTCGTGCTTCAGAATAGCTAAGCAACATCACAATCGATCTTAGTGACTGTCCCTGTCATGCAATAAACAATGAGCCCTTTCTCAGATTTCTTGAGTACTTTGACATCACGATGTTGGTTGTCTAGCTCTTGTCTCAGGTGCAGGTAATACTTGTCTACAAAATAAACTAACTCAGCTGTGTTGACGGCATGTGCATCAAGTTGTGAATGTTTGACGTTTTGCAAGGGGCCCTATCTAGCAGAAACCTAGTTGGGCAGGGATATTCTCACCACTTTACAGCCATAGTGATGGGTTTTAATATGAAATTTGTGTAGCTCGCGTGTTCCTTTTGGTGTGCGTGTAGATCTTATCTCATTGTACATTCTTGTCTGCGGGGGTTTCTTGTTATAAGTTTCAGGGCCTTACGTTTGTTACAGGACATACTTGTGTTTGCAAAAGGCATGTCTGCTTGTCGTGTCTTTTCCTAATTGATTGTATTCTGTACATGTTCTTATGTAAACTAATTACTGATTACAATATTTGTGTTTCATGTTGATCCACTGAACTTTACTTGCAGTAAGCAAGCAAGCAACCACTGCCTAACAGGCTAACAGCGTATTTCTCAAAAAAAAGGGCTAACAGTGTATGCCCAAGAGTTTAGCTGTCCTTACAAGAAACATGCACTGTCCCCTAGTTTTAGCGACCTACTAAAGAAAAGATATATAGGCATTAGCTGTGCCCTTTATCCTGTAAAATTTAGCTATCCTTATAGTCCCTACAAATAACATATATGTGAAAGATTGCAGGAAACAAGGAAATTAACACTCTTAAATGAAAAGTCCATTAACCAAACCAACTTTCTATTCTAAAAATGTTTTTGTTAGTTGTGACATGTTTAGTTTGCTTGTTACTAGATGGCCATACTTGTGTCCATTCAGTAGAACTTCTGTAAAACAAGTTATGCTTGCTGTGTGCAGTGCCATCCTTTACTTGCTGACTCTACAGAAGGTGACGACCGTAGTTCTAGCGCTCACTTCACGATGCTTTGCAACTTCGCTGCTGATGTATCAAGGCGCTTGATTAAAAAGTGTTTTCACGTAAGGATTTCTTGTCCATATTACCCTATCCATTCTTCTATTCTAATATGTGACAGTAGCCAAACACGTTGTGGCAGTGCCAGCCAATTCTAACCTTATCATGGATTGATCTCACTGTTAACAGGATACCTTTTTAGTGTTGTTGTTTCTAATTTATTTCAAGAGCATTGTAATAAAATATGCTCTGAACACTTGGTTACTTCTGAAAATAGAGCTAATGCTCCGTTCACACAGTTGTTAGGTGTTGCCTGTATTGGACTCCAGTTGAAACTGAGCTTCTACAAGAACAGTACACGATATATGCCTCCAAATATGTGCTGTGTCCATACTAAGGATCAAGTCAACAAGTTACTAATCATTGATCCTATTTACAGGGCCGTCTATGAGGTGAGTGTGATCAGTTTACATATTGTGTATTAAGATTGCTTGACTATAAGTAACAGTCACTTATTTTCTTTCTTATTTTTAAGGTACTGAAGCATGAATAGTGTTGTCATTCTTCCTTTCTATTGGTTTGAGAACCTTCCGACCTCTTGTCCACTCAAAATATACACCTTATAAGCCTAAAGAAAATATAGAACGAAGCTAGTAAACAACTGTACTAGGATCATAACAATTCATAGAAATGTCAAATTAGTGGCTGGCATGGATTGACTCGCTCACTCACCCAATGTATTCAGCATGGAGAAATTTTCTGTCACACGCCAACTGTAAGTGACAGATGAGATGACCTTCGTCCCATCAAGTCATCATTATAAACATGCCTATAACTCACCTACGCAGAGGTTAGGTAAGCAAAGCAGCATTGACTTCTTAGTAGCATATGCACAAGTTACTTTATGGCTTGGACTACGAAATTACCACCTAGACTATTCTCAGACATGCACTATTATACTGTTTCTTTCTAACTATTAGTTGACTTGCTTGTCCTTTATGCATACTAATCACCACACAGACCTTGAGTGTTCCTTGCTTGAAAATATGAACTTCTTTTAGTAAAAAAATCCACACACATAGGTCATCTGCAATTAACTTTTGTAATTGATATGATTACCTAGCTCTTCCTGAGCATTCCTTCAGCAATATGTGATTCACATACAACAATCAGAAACTACTGTGGAACCAATCAATATAACTCAATAGAAACATTCTCCTTGGAGTCTGAAAGTTTTGAGATTATTGTGGGCATATGCTAATCCCTTGTCTCAAGTGCAGGGTAATCTCATGGCGCATCCAGCGGTGCAGACTATATGATCAGGCATCCCGGGGTGAGAAAACCCACATCCACCCCTGTGGCAGGTTTGTTACTTTTGTTTGATTTGGAATAAATATTTTCAGAACTTATTTGGCAAAACACACCAGCAGTACCATTTAATAATTCAAACAATCATAAGAGTTGGTGCCCCAAAACTTCTAAGACTTACATCATAGTAATGGTATGTTATCATCTAAGCAAGCATAAGTAAGGGAAATCAATGTACACATATTAGTAATTAATAAAGTGATGTGGAAGTCTGTTATGTTTGTTGAGCTGACATTTTCCTCGGTCCTAGTAAAAATGCATAAGTATGGTTTAGATAGTACCTGAAGTTAGAGAGACAGAAAAGTGTTCCAGTGATGGCTAATCATTATGGCAGAAGTCAACAAGACGCGATTATAAATTTTCTCGGGGTGCGCCCTTTTTTTAATGGTTTAAGCATGATCTTTATTGGCTAGTGTCAAATGACAGTTTGCCATTTCCAGTATGAACTCTGGAAGTGCAATGAAGCATGGAATCAAACAAATGAAATGGAAGCAATCTTTTGATCATTTCTTTTGGCGGCCAAGGATATGAAGTGCCCATTGTGAAAGGGTCTCTAGTCTAGTGGTTAGAGCACCTGAGTAGCATCCAACAGACCCAGGTTCAACTCCCTGTGGGAGCGAATTAACTTGGTCTGTAATAAAAAAAATTATGCAAAAAAAAATAGGTTGGGGCTTCCCCTACTGACTTCGGTCAAAAAAGATATGAAGTGCCCATTTCTTCATTTCACACTAACTTCAAATATAATTGTCAACATACAGAAGCACTGCGACTACTTGAGTAGCTTTATGGTAATGAATATATTCCACCAGATGAATCTTGTGCCACACAGATGGAAAATTCATCATTGCCAAAAATGCCTACAAGATTTAGTACAGAAGATAGAGGATTCTGGACAAAAAATGCATGTGCTGAAGTCTAAGACTGCAGGCTCTAAGTACCAACTTCCTCTTAACTCCATATTTGAAAAAAAATGGGTAGAAGGATTCAATTCATCTATGTGCCCTTAATATCACATGAAGTGCAGTCCTTGTAGATTATAGTGATGTGCAGACCATGTCTTCGATACCAAAATTAGGCAAACCTTTGTAGATTGTGTAAATAAACTATGTCTATGGCTAGAGACCAGACAAATTCTAGCCTCGAGGTCAGGGCCAGCACTCGATTGGTAAAAATACTGGATTCACACCAGATAAATTAACAGAATAATGCAATCGGTACATACCGAAACTGTAAATATCTCTGTAAGGCAGTAAGCCGAGTAGGGGAAATTGCCATTTGAAGAAACTCATAGAAAGACATCCGCAAATCAGGCTTCTCTCTCATTTAGGAGTAGTGAGAGACCTTATTGATGTTAATTCAAAGAAACCCTCATCTTTCACCATTCCCAACGAATGCTAGTACAAATTTACACCACAATCATGCATGTACATGAAAACATAAACCAGTGGCTACTTCATCCCAAGGTTCGCCGGTTCATCAACAAGACAGTACTGCTGCATCCCTTGGGAGCTGGAAGCCACAGTATTATTAGGGCAAACCAATGGGCTCACCTCACTCCACCTCATGCTCTGATCAGTACCCATACCAAAGAAGCAATCTAGACCATCCAGCTTAACCTGATTGAAGTGGAAGCTCTGGTCCAGTTCCAGTGCCGGCAGTGTGCTGGAACCTTGCACGCCGCCTTCGTTAAAGGAGGCGGTTTCTACCATGCATGATGGCGGCATGAGGCTTGGACTTCCTTCGTGCATTGGAGGAACGCAGTGTGGAACCGGCAGGGTTGCCAAAGGGATTGCTCCTCCTAGTTTGTAAAGAAGCTTTCGGATTGACTCATCTACCTCATCTCCTATTCGATGACCTTCCATCATCATACCTGGCACTGGTGGCACCGGCCCGGCCATAGCTTGGTGGTGCCAGTTGTAATTGACCGCTGGCACGCCACTGCTTCTATTCGGATCCCCAGTCGCTTCTTCTTGCTTCATCCCATCATTTGCCGCCGTCTGGTGCATGAACTGCTGCTGCTGCTGCCTCTGATCTTTGCGGGACTGCTTACCAAAGAGCTTCTTCTTGAGCCTCGTATTCCAGTAGTTCTTTATGTCATTATCTGTCCTTCCCGGCAGCTGCGCCGCTATTATCGACCACCTACGACCGCAGCATGCATGGTCTGTTCAGATCATAGATTCTACCATACCCATGTGCTTGCCTATGAGGTTGCAGCTAATTCTACAGTCTATTTGGTCAAAGAAAACACTGGGCCAGTTAGGCCTATACTGAACTTATACCTGCTGCCTATGCTGATGTAGAGACTAAGGATTATCCTGTCCTCCTCCTCCGAGAATCCGCCGTGCTTGATGTTTGGCCGGAGGTAGTTCAGCCACCGGAGGCGGCAGCTCTTGCCGCACCTCTTCAGTCCTGCACGAGCCCAGGCCACACAAGATGGCGCGCCATTGATTACCCTCCTTTTCTACCGCTGCTGAGTATATAGAAGCACAGGATCATCTGGGGCACATACCTATCTTCTGTGGCAGGGCTATCCAGTTGCCGCCGGTGCCGTTCTGCTCGATGTATGACTTGAGCTTGGCGTCCTCCTCCGGTGACCACGGGCCCTTCTTAACACTAGCTTTGTCGCAGCAAGGAGCTCTCCCCATGACGGCTTCTTTCTCCCCCTCTTCGAGCTCTGATGGGGCTCTCTTGTGAGGGGTAGAAGAAGTGTTGATTAGGGCCTAAACTTGGTTAGTCATGATGACGGTCTGGGCGGTGTGTTTATGTGCTGAAAAGGGAGGACTGAGAGAGGTGTATTATTGGCATGGAAAAAGGTGTCTGCTGTGATAGTAATAAAATACTGTTTAAGAGGTGGTGGTGTGATCTGGGTTGCTCTCTTTCTAATTGTTGTTTCTCTTGGATTAGAATCTCCATCATGCACCCATCAGCAGTCGCTGCAAAACCTTTTCCTGAACCTGGTCTTTGTGCACCCTAGACTGTGTAGTTTGGTTAACTGATCTGATTTGCATAGGTGACTAAACACAACACTCTAGGATCTCATTGAATATATTGCACCTGTTTCTTCTATTATTGTTTGAGCTGCTGTGTGCTAATCTTGTGCATATATATGTATTATCTGTAAAAAAACATGTTGTACCTTCTTTTTTCCTCAAACACGCAGTCATCCTGCGTGCCACAATACTAGGATAATAAAGAAGACAATTTGGGTGCAAAAGACAACGCATACTGCAAAGAAAAAAAAAGTATCAGAAAAGACACGCCTAATAAAGTGCTGATTGCACACACGGAATTCTTTAAACTGAATGCAATGCATAATTTGCATTATATAGTCAAAAAAGAAAATGAAGTGAGCACACATTTCATTTGATGGATAGCAAGATATCCTTATCATGAGCCATAACATGCTTTATATGGTGCAGATATCTTTTTTTTATTCGAAAACGCAGGAGAGCTGGGCTTTTTTGTATTAGAGGGAGAAAAAGACCTCATACAACTTCCCTCTCTCACACGGGGGCCAGGTATGGTGCAGATATCTAATATCAGTGTTATCATCTTGCTGCTACATATGACTGTTGCAAGTTCTCGTGTTAACTGCAGCAATTGATTTGATGATGGGACCTTCAGGTTGCACCTTCTAAAACTTCTGGACCATGTCGGCATCACTCCAGTTCATGCATCCTTGGGAAGCTGGTGAACTATATTTGTTGGAGCCACTTGATTCCTAATAAGCTTTCCCTGGATGCTGACCAACCCTGTAAGCATTACTCTGATATATTTTGCTTCTTTTATGTTCCTTGATTGAGCTCTACTTTTCGGGAACATATAATGAACGTACAAGTTAAAGGATTTGCTTGATTTCTAAGTATTTTGAAATATACTCACAGAATAAGCGAGGGATTGCCATTTTGGCCATTTAGTCGTTGTTGATGACTCATGGTATGGTGATGTGATGACCTTTTGGGTCCTTTTTGGGGCTATATTAATTATATAGGCATGTGCTATACTGGAACCTTTTGCATTTCATTTTTTTTTCATTTTAGGTGTGTTCTTTATGAAAATTGTAGGTTGTTACTGTAATTAAGTCCTAAAATAACCGAGTGAATTTCATTTGAAATATTAATGAGATTGTATTTTAAAAGAACTATGGGTCATTGTATTAAGATAGGAAAAATGGGTCTAAATTACAAACAAGATACAAAGATTCTTAAGGTATGTCGTGCTGCATTTTTTCTTTCCCATAATGCTGGTTTGCACAATTGCATGTCTCTGATTTCAAAACGTCATGTAACCTGTAAGTGATTTCCTAATATATCCATTCTCGTTGCTGTGATGTGAGATTAGATGTGGAAGGCTAGTGTATTATGTCGTCGTATTGTTCTTAACATGCTTGTGTTTCTAGCATAATGAAAATTGAGACTGAAAATCTGGTATATGTCATAGGCACTTTAACCCAATTAGCTCCATTTTTTAGGATTTTCATGCGATTAGCTACTTACTTATATGAATGGCATGATGGTGAACTGATAGGTTTTGTTCCCTCAATTACAGTCAAATAATTGAAAGTTTTCAATCATTGAGTTTTCCATTCAAACTTTAAAATATATTTGGTTGGTTACATGTTTTTGTTGTATTAAACCTCAAGGATGCCATCAACACGTGTCTGGTGAAAAGATGTTCAGATTTATGATCAAAGTAATTCGGCACGCGAATATGACACCGGATCAAAAGAGAGTACTTGCCAGAAGCAATGACAAAAAGAAAAGTATGTATATATTTGCCATCACTCGCATTCTCAAGAATCTTTGTGAAAGTAACTTGTCATGTAGCTAGCGCTCCCTACTGTGCTGGTTTGCTTCGTCTTAAAAAAAACAAAAGCTGTACTGGTTGGTAAAATTGGCTTGTCTACAACAGGGAATGACCCTAGTGATAACTTCACTAATCACTAGTCAATTCAGCTTCAGCCTCCATGAAAGATGGTAATTTATCTGGGCTGAGGTCTAAGTGGGCTGATTTCAAAGTGGTCCGTAATTTAAGTGGGCTGAGATGAATGTAGTCCATATGGGGTGAAGCACGTCCAGATTTTTGCTCGTCCTTTTCCAGATTAAAAGGCCCAATTGCTACTTCATTCCAGGTTATTTTTCTCCCACCAAACAACTGGAGTTTTCGTTAATTCGAAAAGAAACCTGGAGTTTTCCTTGTGTATTCTTGTGTCGGGAACTCGAAATACTGAGTTTCGGCTTACATTTCATTTTTCTTCTGTGCATTTGGAGTTAGGGCATGCTTGCAACCATATATATGACTATGACTCAATAACCAGGATAACATTGACAACCACACAATGAACAAGTGTTCTTAGTAGGACCCGCTTGCTGTTCTGGAACGGCCATTGCACGTCAGGTATGTTGAATTACCAACTGGAACTGGTTGGTATCTTCAAGTGTCTTTGTACTGCTTGCATATGGAAAAAAAAGGCCAAGTGCGTATAACTGGCTAACTACTGCTGTACGCATTTGCTGCCAATAATTGAGTTCTTGCCATGCACAGGCTCGTGGGATCCTGTCAGTCGGCTCGGAGCAAGCAAGACTACAAGAGCAACCGCGAGCAGGCGAAATGATCGAACCATGGAGGGATTCCTGATTCCATCAGAGATTTGATGAGACGAGTCGGTCTGTGCCTCTGTGGAGTGGTGCGGGACTGCGGGAGTCGTCGGCGGCGGGCCAGCATGTGCGGGCGACGAGCCGAGCCGAGCCATGACTTGGACGGGTGCATGGGCGACCTGCCGACCTGCTCTAGCGGCACGCGCCCTGCGCCCGGTCCGGAGGCTGGCCGCGTCCATGCGCCAGCTCGATCGACCCCCCGCGATTCGCGCCGGGCTCCGACCAGATTCAGAGCCTCAGTACTGGTCAGTGCTCCTACTCCCCGTTCCCCTGGTCCCTAGTAACTGCATGCAGTTCTGCCCTCGTCCCGGCATGCATTAGCCTGTTTTACCGTTATACCATGTTTGGTTGCTTGCGCTCGTCTTTCTTGCACAACCTCGTCTGGATTACTGTTACTCCGTAGCTTTTAAGCTTGGCATGCTTTTAATGTATTTCTTTAATCCTGGCGTTGTCAGTCCTCCCCAAAATTAAAGATGCTAGGCAAGGACAGTCTGCTATTCCTCACATTAAATCCATGAAAATGACCATTGAAAGAAAGTACTGTAGCTCGCGTAAAAACTACCTGAACTGCTGAACCGAGCCCTGCCTGATTCGTTCCAAAAAAAGAACTGCTGAACCGAGTCAGGTGGACGCGGTGTACAAGTTTGCTAATTAAGATCTGTTGGCGCGTTGGCACACATGCATCAGCAGTAGTATGGATACACAGTGTGTGTAGTTGCATACAATACCGGAGAAAAGACAGAATACCTACAACAAGACAGACGAGGTCACGTAGCATCAACCATGCATATACTAGTGTCTACGGGTGCACGAAAGGACGTGTGACAAGGTGACATGGCCTCAAGTCCCATCCGTACTGTTTGGACGAGATTCTTTTGACATGTCCTGGTTATATTTCAGATGAAGCATGCACGATCGTGACCCTACGAGTCTGCGTATAAAAAAAAAAGGTGCACACCATCTACAGGCGTTCGCAATTCGCAAACAACTCGAGTGTACCTGGATATATAAATAGCACCCTGATTGGTTAGCTAAATTAAAAACTGTTAGGTGATTAAGACCGACTGCTGATGACTCCTCAGGGTAGTACTTCCGTATGTCTTTAGTTTCAGTTTCTATGTCACGATCTTCCTTGCTGTTTACTCGACATATTCTTCTCTGGAGGCTGGAGCCCAACATGGATAAGTCCAGATAGCATAGGCCGGCCCTGCAGGCATTGCCAACTGGGACTGCGATGGAGTGTAGGATCAATGGAGTGTAGCCTCTTAGCTGTTGCTATCTAAAAAGGCTAAGGACAGCTATAGCCTAGCTATAGCCGCGGCTAAACCATTTAGCCGCAGCTAAGAGTGATACACTACAAATTATAAAACAACAGATCATTATTTCATTAGACCACCACCAAGACACAACAACATAGTTCATCAGACCGCCACCAACAACAACACAGCACACAAGAATACATCTCAGCCTACATGACACAAAGTTATTAGAACATGGCTCTAGTCCAAGACACAAATTTACTAGAACATGGAATTTGGAGAGCCCACGCTTGATTTTGGCTCGCGGATTGATTTAGCTACGGCTAAAAGGAGGCCCGTTTAGCGGATATAGCCGGCTAATAGCGGCTATTAGCCCTAAAGCTAAGGATGTGGCTAAAAGTACGATATCTTAGCTGCAATGCTTCTGAAACGGCTATATCCGGCTATAGCTGTAGGTTTAGCCAGCTATTTAAAACATTGGTTTACGCCTTGATTAAGACATCTTTCAAATCATGATGGTGCCTAATGTGATTGATTTAATATATAGTGCCACTTGTCATAGGATTAAAATGGTCGGAGGAGGGGGAGAACTTGGGTATCTTTTATCACAGTTGAATGCCCTTCTTAATGCTGGGTTTCTTATCTAGAACTCGTGGATTAAACAGTTTTGTCAATTTTGGTTAATGTACCTAGTATTTGTTAGACGTCCTAAAAAGTTGGTTTAACTCACTGGGATTGGGAATAATAGTATTGTGGTAATATGCTAGCTGTATGTTGCTAGCATTAAAAAAATTCTTATACTCTATCTGGTAGAGTGGTAGGTAGTGAAAATGTTTAAAGAGGAGGAAATACGTACTTCAAAAATATTTTTTTCGAGGATACGATGCGTATCTTTGTATTAAAAAATAGAGTTTTACAACGCGGGCCATATTAAAGGACTATACGGCAACATGTACTTCAAAAATAATGTGTGATGCCCTTGGATCAGGGCAAGCGTGGTTCAGACTAGATTGAGCCACACCACTAAAAATATTACTGTACGTCTTGAAGGGTACAGTTATCGCTCGCTTCAGGTTCAGGGGAACATAAATGAAACCCTAATGCGCGCAGTGCACCCCCACAAATTACCTCAGCGACGATGACACTCCATGATTGAAACCAGGTGATCGATTGGGATGCTAGCTCTTCGGAAAACATTATCAGATTCCAAGGGTCGGTCGTGATTGTCTGATGTTTGAGTGTTTATATCAAGCCATTTTTTTTCATTTTATTGCCTCCATCAATATTATACATGCCCCCTGTGCTGCCGCTACCATCAAATATATATTTGGGCTTTGATTTATCTCCAGACAATCTTGACATGGAAAGACGATTAGAGGTGGAGAAACAGGAGCTGGAGGGAGTTGGCGCCAACTGCCATGGGCATCAACATACACTAGTAGCATGTTACTTTTCCAAGAATCTTTCCATCTTGGTGAAAAGGAGGGGGGTAAAGCTAAACACATGGAAAGATTGGCGGAGAGAGACGACATGCCAGGAACACCGCAGCTGTTGCCTGTAACTTCATTCTACAGTCCCAGCTATGTGACGCTTGCTACTGCTTGTAGATGAAACAACTCACTGTCCTGACTGCTCCTGCAGGTGCAGGGCCGTCGGCGACACATGAAACCTCAAAAAATCCGTCCAGCTTCCAGGAGACGTCTCCAGGCAAGGACTGATGAAGAGCAAGAAAAAGATCACGCATCTGCATGTGATATGTATGATGCGTCTTCACCTTTGGTACGGATCTTCTCCGCCTCTTGCAGCGGCTGGGTCTCTGTCTATTCGAGTAGTATTCCCTCGCAGCCTCGCAGGCAGCTGTCCTGTGCCTGTAACAGCGGCAGCTACCAACAGCAACACACAACTTCCTCTTTACTCTGACTTGACATGGGAACAAAGCCAGCCACACAAGCATATCATTCACCCCTGCACCTTTCCTCTCTTCATCCCATCTTCCCATCCCAAATATCTCAAACATCTGTCTGAGTTCATCTCCTCCTCCCCGTCCATTATATTGCTAGGGTTTCTTTGAGTCTTCGCATCAGTTCTTCTTCTTTGTCTTTTGGTTGACAGTTGACACACAAAGAAAACGACGACCATGGATAGCTTCGGAGATCTTGGCGGAGGCAAGAGCAGTGCTTCTAAGGCTTCCTTCTTGCAGCTTCCGCTACCGGCATCGTCGGCGCAGGGGCTTCCGTCACCAGACGGGCATCATCACCACAGCTCACGGCTCGCGCTGCAGCAGTTACTTGCCAACCCGTCCGCCGCGCAGCATAGTCACCAGAAGGACGGAGCAGTTGTGCAAAGAGAGATTTCGCCGGTAGATGCCGAGACCATCAAGGCCAAGATCATGTCGCACCCCCAGTACTCGGCCCTCGTCGCTGCCTACTTGGACTGCCAAAAGGTTAGTACAAGGATCCATAATCCATATATGCGATCCATGCACAGGCTGGTCGATCTAGTCGTTTAATCTGCAAGTCAAGGATATATAAAATAAAATTATATATATCACGGGCTCGTCAATCGTAGGTAGGCGCGCCGCCGGATGTGTCGGATAGGCTCTCAGCCATGGTGGCGAAGCTGGACGCACAGCCGGGGCCAAGCCTGCGGCGGCACGAGCGGACGCGCGCTGATCCAGAGCTCGACCAGTTCATGGTTCGTCGTGCAGATCGATTCAATTTTACTTGTCGCATGCGATACTTCTGGCCATGGTGTTGCTTTCTAGTTAATGATCGACTGCGCCTTCTTGCTGCTGCAGGAGGCTTACTGCAACATGCTGGTGAAGTACCAAGAGGAGCTGGCACGGCCGATCCAGGAAGCCGCGGAGTTCTTCAAGAGTGTGGAGAGGCAGCTCAATTCGATCACCGGTAAATGTTTATTTCTCTATGCATGGTTCTTTTGAGACAGATAGCTTACCACATCGGGAAATGGTGTTTGGTTTATGCGATGGAACTGAGCCGGGTTTTTCCCCTCTTTGGATTCTTGCCGCTGATACGGCCATCCGGCCGTTAACTTTGTTGCTTTGTTTATTCGGGAAGGGGATAAGGTTTGCATGCATTAGTCCACTTTGTTTGATGGCTGAAACACAATAGATCGAGCATCCATCAGTAGTATAGTGAGCATCACGAGGCCACAGTTAGCTCCAGGTTTCATGGCTCTCCACCTCTCGTTTATTAAAACTCCTCATTGTATATTCAATAATATTGGAGGACTGATGTGCCATGGAATAATGCTGGAGCACAATAATATCGGAGACGCACTTTCATTCGGTTTCATGCATGGTTACTGACGACAGACACATCAGAGTTTTCAGTCACTGGTTCTTGTTTACCACATCCACATCTGATATTTTTTTTCCTTTGCCCCTGTAGCTTTAATTACTTATGGTGAGGTTGCTAGTCAGGAAGAGAATTCGTGTAACATCATATCGTCAATCTTTTCTCAAAAGAATATTGATCTTCTCGGCTTGATATTACACTGTTAGCAAACTAATCAAAGCATCTAAGCTCGTTTAGTGAACATCTACAGTTAGCGCTATTGGAACACACGTGTGGCGGTGGATGAGCGGCGGTGCAACCTGGTATTATTGTGTCTCTCTGCATCCGCGAGTATTATGGGTAGCCAAATAAATAGCAACACTGTTTGAGATTGATATGTACTGTTACTACACTGTTTGCTTTGTCTCTTGATCTATTCTACTGCAGTAGGGGTAATGATCCAGCTATGACACACTTGACATGGTTGAATGCGTCCTTTCTATGTGTCAATGCAGTACCGCTGTTTCTTGATGTGTTAAGAACCATCTGCTTCATGTAGTATACAATGACATATATATGAAACAATAGCATGTTACACGATCACATAAGTACATAACAATAATTTGGTTTATCTCCAAATTTAATATGTAGCAATTCAGCCACGCTTTCTGGAGCATCAAATTTTTAGTCTGACAGATTAGATCTATGACCTTTTATTTATGTATAACAATTCATGCTGTAGAACCAATGTTACAATGTATGATGGATGTGTCGCTTCCCCATGTGCTACTATATATACCAGCAATCCCATGGTCTTTTTTTTCTAACAATATTGCAACATATCTCAATTCTCAGTTACTTACCTTGCACAAATCAAATATGGAACCGAGTCTATAGGCCTGAAATGTAAATATAGTAACAGGGGACAAATCAGCATATATGCATGACTTACTCTGAAGTTTAGGCCTGTTTTCCCAGAGAATTTTAATGGAAACTTTTCTCTTTTTTAAATGCCAACTGTATGTGTTGCTGTTCCTTCTCTGTTTGATCACATCCATTTTCAGTACCACATAAAGTATATTTTTCATCTGTGATTTTTTAACTGAATGGTCAGGTTAAATCTTTTGTGTATGGACGATGGAAGGTACTACAAAACCTAGCTACCTTCTATGGTATAAAGAAAAAAGGAAACACAACTGTTCATTCATGCACATGTATTTGACAAATCACAACCCCCATCCATGCGCACTAGCACACAAATATGCAAGGCATATAGAATTGCTAATCACATCATACATTTATCAGGTGTGTTGTTCAACCTTTTATGCGATTGCTGCATGGATATCAGTAGTATATGTGCCTTTAAAATTTTGGTGTTGATAGATAGGACATGTTTAGTGAACTGGAATAGTTTGTGAAACAATTCTCTCGTGTATGATTGTTTGGCCTGCAATAAGGAATGGCTAATCAGAACGAAAGCACCTGGAACCAATGAAACATTTTTTTACAAGGATAGCACCTAAAAATGACTCTATACATGCCCACGGGATGCACTTGCTCTGTATAAATAGACATGGACTGATAATGGTTACATACATTTTGGTGGTATAAGGACCATGTAATTTTATCTGTTACCAATTCCCTGATGTCCCAGCTAGAGAGGCTTCTGGCTTATCCATATTCGCCATTAATTAGCTAACTAGTGAAGCTCTATATAAATCAGCTTTAACAAGGATTCCAAAACACATTATTCAAAATCTAGAGTGATCATTCCATATTTTGGTTTGTATATTTGTTGTCTATTTAAAATGTTAGTACCAGCTGTTAAAGATTTCAATACCATCAGACTCAGCAGTTCTTCTATGAAACAAAGAGTGGCAGGTAGAAAAGTGTAACCAGATAAATCATTCAAGAACATTTTCCCCCATAAATTGAAGAAAAACGTTTAAAGTTTTAAAGTGGTTCTCATGTAAGGATACCCTAAGAATAATGTCCTCATGTAAGAAAAACAAGTTAACAAACATGATGTCATGGGTGTTAAAACGGCAACAAACCTAGTAGTATTATTTCGTGTGGTGTGGCCTAGCAGGCTCCCATCTACTGTAGCTGCATGAGCACTAATTGTTCAGAATTGGACTGTTCATTCGTACCATCTCACCTATCTAAATAGACAGAATTAATTGAGAAACAACCTTTTTGGGTTGTAGATCTCTCCATAATTCGGTGGCGGCCCTTTCTCACCAAAACTTTGTCAAAAGTGGAATCTAATCTGTAGAACAAAAGTGACAAACTTTAACCAACCTTTTGTTTGTTGGTGATCTATATACTTGCAGACATCGGTAGTAACAATTCTGAAGGCGCTGGCTCGTCGGAGGAAGACCAGGACGCGAGCTGTCCTGAAGAGATCGTCGACCCCTGCGCTGAGGACAAGGAGCTGAAGCACCAGCTTCTGAGGAAGTACGGCGGGTACCTGGGCGGCCTCCGGCAGGAGTTCTCCAAGAGGAAGAAGAAAGGGAAGCTCCCGAAGGAGGCCAGGCAGAAGCTGCTGCACTGGTGGGAGCTGCACTACAAGTGGCCCTACCCTTCTGTATGACCCTTTAATATCCTATATATCTCTATGCATTGAACCTCTTCGAACTCTCAGCATGTTGTTCATATGTATATGTATAATGGCAATAATGTACGACGACTGTGGCTATCTAATGGCAGCCGCTGAGTTAATAATTTCTTCTTTTTTTTTCCAATGTTGCAGGAAACGGAGAAGATGGCGCTGGCGGAGACGACAGGGCTGGACCAGAAGCAGATCAACAACTGGTTCATCAACCAGCGTAAGCGGCACTGGAAGCCGACATCGGAGGACATGCCGTTCGCGATGATGGAGGCGGCGGCAGGCGGGTTCCACGCCCCGCAGGGCGCCGCCGCGGCGCTGTACATGGCGGCGGACAGCAGGACGCCGTTCTTGGCGCCGGACGGCAGCATGTACCGGCTGGGGTCGTGACGGACTGTGGTGTTGTCGTCGCTCCTGCATGTTCATGCATGTTCGAACGGGCGGACGGACGTCCAGCAAATTAAAGCTGCCGATCATATCTCGATGGTCGGTGTTGGAGGTTACTGTGGTTGGAGTGTGGTCTGTGTGGAATCCACGGCAACAGCAAGAAGGTAAAAAGGAAGCCTAAAGCTGCTTGCGTGCAGTACGGTGGTTATTATTGAGCTAGTGCTGTAGTCCCTGAACTGTTGGTGGCCATTGGTGCATTGGGGCCGTATATATACTGTTTCGGTTTGACACGTGTCGCTTATTACTAAGTAATCTGTAATCGGCCTGCAAAGTAGATATGCATGCAGACATCATGTCTTTTGTTTTACATTTTTCGTTAGACGATCGACAACTAAAACACTGATCTTGTAATAATAGCATTATAAATTGGAGGAGAACGAAACCGTGTGTGTTTAATTATTTGTAACTATCAAACAGATGAGATCCAGACGGATGCACTGTTAGTTTATTTTGACAAGTAACTCAAGGTTATGACTTATGAGCTTCGTACACTTCACTTAAACCTGCTGTAATTGCTGCCTGCTGTCATTTGCGATTCACACATGCCGTCCGTACGTGCACAACCAACCAGCAGCCCCGAGTGTCCGTACGGCGGGATTGTACGCCCTGGCCTCCAATGACGCACAGTGCGCCGGCGCAGCAGGCGCCACCACCGTACAGCGCCGGCCGGCCGGATCGATCTGGCCACCGGCCAGCTCACGTGCGCTTGCACCATAATGATTCATGAGCACAACAACAACCGCGTCGTCCGGCCTCCGGTGGGGTGGGGAGTTATGCCTGCCGCGCCGCACCGCGACCGGCCGGCGGCACAGTGGCGGCGGCGCCGGCGTCCAACGACCTCGATCGATCGGCATCCACGCTGCTGCCGCCGAGGAAGGGCCCAAGGCGATGAACAGCTAGCCGTGCAGGTGGGGTGTTGGCTGCGGGCCGGCGACGGCAGGCGCGTGTACTTTTCCGCTGTAGACGCGCGGCAGGCCGGCCGGACGCCCTGTGACAACAGCAATGTAGGAGCTGCAGCATTAACTGTGCGCCCCGGCCGGCCGGCGATGCGTCCTTGTCCTCCTGATCGACCTCCTGGGTGTGCGGTAAGTATGCAGCATGATGGTCGTCCGTTCCGTCCCCTTGAGCGGGCGGATGAGCTGCTGTGAGTGAGTGCTCTCAGTCCAAAGCCGAAGCTGCTGGGTGGAAGCGGAATGATGGTGTAGAACTGTGGACCGGTGAAGTTGGCCCCGGTAAGCGGTTAGGTGATGGATGGATGGAGGAGTTCATGTATGCTTACGGAAAATGTTTAAATGATCCATCTATAAAATTTATCGTCTATTAAAAATTTGTGCTAAAAATATTGTTTTTTACTACTGACCCTTTAATTTGCACTCATTTAATTCACTCCCATAAAAAGTTGAACCTGGTCTGAGTTGCTCTAACTATTAGAGGCCTTTCGCTGCTCAAAAGATATTAAACCAATATTTTTTAGAAAAGATCAGCCAACATTTTTTGAAAATAAAGTTTGATTCGATAGAAAATATTGGGACATCTAATCTTTTTTTAAAAAAATGAGCCAATATTTTTTGAAAAAAATGTTCAATTTGATAAAAAAATGTTGCATCAATATCCTTTGAAAAAATGAACTCAATATTTTTGGAAAAATGTTGGATCCAATCTTCATCTTCTCCGACGTCGTCGACTTCGAGCGCGCGGAGGTGGCACGAGTGACAACGTATGGGGGCAACGTGAAGCGGCAGAGGGTCGGCGGACAGACATGGTTGTGCTAGGGTTTGGCGAATGATCCGACGGCCCAGTTTGAATGTATGAATCTCAAATATTGAAAGTTTGGAAAGAAAAAACATTTTGAAAAAGTATATAGAATTTTCGGATGATGATGTAACTTCGAGTAGAGAAAGGGCCGGCCCACCACTTTTGGCGAGCTAAGCAGCAGCCCGCCAGGCAAAATGTCAGAGCCCAACCAAATTGGGCCGAGAGATACCAAACCGACGGGGGCATGTTATTAGCCCAGCGACGTCGTCTTATGGACCCGGCCGGGCTGCTTGCCGAATCAGCCCACGCACGAGTGCCCGATTCCGTCCGGCTCGGGGTCCAGTCAAGTCAACCAAGGACACGATTGGAACTGCCAGTGGAAACTTCCGTTCGAACGTGTGCAGCGCCGCCAATCCCGTCAACCGTCCGTCCGCATCCGCAGTCCACAGAGCCCAGGGACCACGGGCATCGCCGCCGTTGCTCTCGATCCCGTCGCAACCGCCCGTCCGCCCACCGGGAGAATTTGCTCCACGCCCGTCACCGCCCCGCCGCCGCACAGCCGTGCGCCGTCCCGCCCCATGCCAACAGCGCCAGGCAGAGGCCGGCAGAGCGACACGCCCCTAGTTGACTCTCACGGCCGCGATCATGTCGGCCCTGATAACATTTTTCGCATATGCATAACTTGCCGCGCCGTGACGAACGACATCTAGAAGAAACCACTCGGGGTCGTCGCCGCCGGTGATCCCAGCATGCCGGCCACGATTCGTCCGCCGGCCGTCTCGGTCGTTCACAGATGCGTCCCCATCGCCGCAAACGCGAGCGTGAAAGCTGACACCAGTAAACAACAGGCGTGGGAGAAGCTTCCACGCTGGACCACCCCTGACCAGCCAAAGTCCAAGCTCAGCCCGGGAGGATGGGCTGTTCCCATCCGATCAGACTGGATCGGCACGAGGCACGCGCGCGATCTCGCGAGGAAGAAGAAGACAGAAGGAGATGACGACCTCGACGACGACCCCAACCACCAAGTCATCCGTGGCTCATCTAGATCCCAATAAAATTCAGTAGCTTGGATCGGACTAGTCGTCAGTTCGCCACTTGCTCTGAGCTAACTGGCCGGAGATTATAAAACGGCCACCGGCGGAGCGCGACTGCACTGCAAGCCAGCAGGCGCGGATCTCAAGTAGCGGCGGCAGCAGCTCTCGGATGATGTGAATTGCTAGAGCATTTCTTGCCAAGTGGTTAGTCGCTGCTGCCATGGTTGACTTGAGGCACACGCGCACTCTCCTCGCCGCCGGCGTCCTCCTCGCCGGCCTGGCCGCCGTCGCCGTGCTCGGCGCCGGGGACGACGAGCAGTTCGTCTACTCGGGCTTCGCCGGCGCGCCGCTGACACTGGACGGCACGGCGGTCATCACGCCATCCGGGCTGCTGGAGCTGACCAACGGCACGGCGCAGCTCAAGGGCCACGCGGTGCACCCGGCGCCGCTGCGTTTCCGTCGGTCATCCGGCGGCGGGCCCGTGCGCTCCTTCTCGGCGTCGTTCGTGTTCGGCATCATCCCGGCCTACGCCGACCTGAGCGGCCACGGTATCGTCTTCTTCGTCGGCAACAACAGCTTCTCCACCGCGCTCCCCAGCCAGTACCTCGGCTTCCTCAACGACAAGAACAACGGCAACGCCAGCAACCACATCTTCGGCGTCGAGCTCGACACGATCCGGAGCACCGAGTTCAACGACCCCAACGACAACCACGTCGGCATCGACGTCAACAGCCTCACCTCCGCTGCCGTGACCCCCGCCGGATACTACGACGACGGCGCCGGCGGCGCGTTCCGCAACCTGTCCCTCATCAGCGCCAAGCCCATGCAGGTCTGGGTGGACTACGACGGCGAGACCACCCAGATCAACGTGTTCCTGGCTCCCTTCAAGATGGCCAAGCCTTCCAAGCCTCTGGTCTCCGCCAAACAGAACCTCTCCGACGTGCTCGTGGACCCGGCGTACGTGGGCTTCTCGTCGGCCACCGGCACTGTCAAGTCCCTCCATTACGTGCTCGGCTGGAGCTTCGCCATGGACGCCCCTGCTCCGGCCATCAACCTCGCCGCCCTCCCCAAGCTCCCAAGGTTTGGTCCCAAGCCACGGTCCAAGGTCATGGAAATCGTGCTGCCGATCGCCACCGCGGCGACTGTCCTCGCCGTGGTCGCCGTCGCCGTCGTCCTCGTCCGGCGGCGGCTAAAGTACGCCGAGATCCGAGAAGACTGGGAGGTCGAGTTCGGGCCCCACCGATTCACCTACAAGGACCTCTTCCACGCGACAGAGGGATTCAAGACCAAAAGGCTTCTCGGCATCGGAGGATTCGGGCGAGTGTACAAGGGAGTTCTCCCAAAATCAAAGCTCGAGGTCGCGGTCAAGAGAGTGTCACACGAGTCAAGACAAGGCATCAAGGAGTTCGTCGCCGAGGTCGTCAGCATCGGCCGGCTCCGGCACCGGAACCTCGTGCAGCTGCTCGGATACTGCCGGCGCAAGGGCGAGCTCCTCCTGGTCTACGACTACATGCCCAACGGCAGCCTGGACAAGTACCTGTACGGCGGCAACAAGGAGGAGTCGGAGAAGGCCACGCCCACGCCCACGCTGGACTGGGTCCAGAGGTTCCGGATCATCAAGGGCGTCGCGTCGGGGTTGCTCTACATCCACGAGGACTGGGAGCAGGTGGTGATCCACCGTGACATCAAGGCCAGCAACGTGCTCCTCGACGCCGACATGAACGCACGCCTCGGAGACTTCGGCCTCGCGAGGCTCTACGACCACGGCGCCGACCCCCAGACGACGCACGTCGTGGGCACCATGGGGTACCTCGCCCCGGAGCTCGCGAGGTCCGGGAAGGCGTCGCCGCTCACCGACGTGTTCGCCTTCGGCGCCTTCATCCTCGAGGTGGTCTGCGGCCGGAGGCCCGTCGAGCAGGCCATGGCGGATAACAGGATGATGCTGGTGGACTGGGTGCTGGAGCACTGGCAGGGGGAGAAGCTGGCCGAGGTCGTCGACGCGAGGCTCGAGGGGAAGTACGATGCCGACGAGGCGGCGCTGGCGCTCAAGCTCGGGCTCCTGTGCTCCCACCCGCTGCCCGGCGCGCGGCCGAGCATGCGGCAGGTGATGCAGTACCTTGACGGGGACATGCCGTTCCCGGAGCTCACGCCGGCGCACCTCAGCTTCAGCATGCTGGCACTGATGCGGAGCGAAGGGTTCGACTCGTTCGTCATGTTGGGGTCGCACGCGTCCACGTCGACGGCCTTGAGCGTTGGGACCATGACGGGACTCTCTGGAGGGAGATGACGACCTGTGCATTCGTTTCTGCTGTTCGAGCGAGCATGTGTACGTGAGGATGTACATAGGATTAGCACCACTACATTTGTGAGCTGTGCAATATTGTAATGTACAGGATTACAGGAACGACCAGTGATCAGAGTATAGCAATGATGACTTGACCAGACGGTATCTTCTATCATTGGCGGAAGATAGGCGTGCCACAGGCTCTAGTATTGATTGATCATACAGCTCCTCTATCTTCTTCGCAGATCACTGCTGTAGACTGTACATCAACAGGTTTTTGCTCTCGCCACTAATTAAATCGCGACAGGTGGCGCTCCGCTAGGTCCTCGTCGCCGCGCGCCTCCCGGACACCGTCGCGGGCCTCGTCTCCCTGCAGCCGTTCTTCGCCGGCAAGAAGCCGACGGTGTCCGAGTTCCGACTCCGCGACACGGCGCGTTCGGGGTACCCCGAGCGGCTGGCACGCGTTGCTTGGACAGAGATCCGGTGCAGTACTGCACCTGCAGTGGAGGAAACCTGCAGTGAAGGCCGCTGACACGTGGACCTGCAGGGCTGTGGGGCCCACGTGTCAGCGGCCTCCACTGCAGGTGCAGTACTGCACCTGATCTGTGTCCGCGTTGCTGCCCCCCGGCGCCACGCTTGACCACGAGGCCGCCAACGTCCCGGACGCGATCGCCGGCGGCGGAGTTGAGGCGCGCGCGGCTGTGGCGCGCGTTCCCTCAGACCGTGTTGCGGATGGGACCTGCACCGGTACAGGCGCAGGGCGTACGCGCCGCGGGCGCGGAGGAGGTCGCCGCGGCCGAGTACCCGGACGCCGTACACGTGTTCTGCATGTTCGAGGAGCTCGCGGACAGCAGCAAGATGGTGGCCGACGTCGCCGAGTTCGTGAACCGGCACGCGGAGCAGCTGAAGCAACGCGCGCTGGATCATGCGAATGACTAGTGCTGTACTATATATCAGGCAACTTACATCAGACTACACGCGGAGCAGATGTAAGTTGCCTGATAGTTTCTTTTCTTTCTTTGTTTTATTTGGGGGGGGGGGGGGGGGGGGGGGGCTGTGCTGTGTTGTCGGATGGTGTTGCTGCCTGTAAGAGGCACAAAAAATTGGTGCATGCTGCCGCATGAACGGCCAATGATCACTTTGATGGTACAGCAATGATCACTTTGTGTTAGCTAGTAATTGCAAAAGGGCACAAACCGGCCCCCGCGTCGCTCCCGCGTGAGCGACACGGGCGGCGCCTCACACCACCGCCGCCCCCCTTCCCCTCCATCCCCACCGCCGCGCCGCTGCCGGAGCCGGCCGCCGGAAGTCCGCGCGGCTAGCGAGGACGGCGGCGGCGGGGCAACCTTGCCCACCTTCTCATCTCGCGGCGGGCGCGGCTGTTGCGGGTGGTGGAGTGCCGCTGCAGGGAGGGTCGAGGCGGCGCAGGCGGGGCCGGATCCGGGGACGCCTCGGCCGGATCCGGTGGCCACGACGGTGGATCTGGTGTCTGGCGCGACGGCTGCACTCCGGCGGCCAGATCTGCGTCGCGTTGACCACGTCCGGGCGGCGGTCGGCGGGGCCCTGCGGGGGGACGACGCTTCGAGTCGGCGGGGCCGCGCAGAGCAGCGCGGTGATGCCCAGGAGGAAGCCGGCCGGGCATGGACGGCAGGTCCGGCCGCCAGCGGCGTCGAGGGCGCATGGAGTTGCCCGGGAGAAGGCCGTGGAGGCGCTGGCCGCAGGTGTCGTGTTGGGGATGCGTGTCCCTTTGGATGGAGAGGGCCGGTGCAGCACGGCGTGAAGAAGAGAGGCGGCCGGTGCGGTGGCAGAGGAGGTTGCGGTAGTGACAGCGAGATGGCACAACGACGGCACGAGGAGGCACAGCGGCGATGCCACACTTGCAGAGCTCCCGCGACTGCAGGCCTGAGAACGCCGGACTAGGAACGTGCAGCGATGAGACTCTCCAGGCGAAAGCTTTCGCCGGTGTTCCTACTGGCGGAGATGGTGACGGCGCCCGAGGGCGTCGTTCTCCCCGTTGGGGGCGCCATCTTGGAGCTCATTCTTGCTACACGGGGCTCTCTGGATGAAACCCTGTCCTATCTGGACGAGCGACGGCGGCGCTATTTGCGTCGTCACCTCCTTGGAGGCGTCGTCTCTAGAGGCCCATCTCAGTCGTCGGCATTGTCACTGCTGCTGGTCAAGGGAGCCTGGTATGGTGCGGCAAGCGGCTAGGCGCAGATGGCAAGAAGGGGGTTGTCGAATCCACGTGAAGGTTACCAATGTTATGTCAGCGGTCAGGGGTTGCCGCATGGGTGTTGTATTGGCTGTTTGCAGCGGATCGCGGCAGCTGGCGTTGCTTGGCAACTGTCAGTTCGGCGTGGGACAACGTTGGAAGACGGCGCTTGCAGCAACGACATCGTGCGACGACTAGGCTTGCAGCGGACTGTGGCGGGTTGCTCAGCTTTGCTCAGCAATTTCGGTGCGGTACATCGTCGGAAGATGGCGCAAGCGACAACTTGGCTTGCCGGCATAGCGGTGGTGACCTTGTGCGCGGGCAAGGCAACGAGTTGATGTCGGCATGTGGAGGTGGTTCTGGTGCTTGATGGGGATCGTGACAATGGGGCAACACTGCTTACCCTCTGATGGCGACTTAGTAAACGGATTCGCGACATGTAGTGGCGGATGGGGCGAGGCCCCCGCGTGAGGTGTCGAGGCGACAAGGAGGAGTCCAACGGTGGGCGTGGCGAGGCCCCCGCGCGTTGTGCTTCGCGGTGGCGACTGCGAGGCGGCCTGCGAGAGGTCCGGATCTGGTGGTTTTCACTCTGTCGGACGGTGTGTGGTGTTGCAGCGACACTTAGGCGATGGGCCCCGCATGGCGGTGTCCACTCGGTGTGGTGTGGTCTATTGTTCTTGTTTTCCTATCGGCACAGGATCGCGTTGTGGATGACGACTATAGGTATAGGAGATGGTTGGTAGCCGTCGCGGCAAAGTCTCGTTTTTGCTTCCGTTGTACAGTGGAGTGGTCCGACCGGGTTGACGTCCCAATCCAACCGGTCGGGTTTTTGTTTATTTTGGTTTCTTTTCTTTTTCCTGGCTATGGCCTTCCATGGCTGTAGCCTTGTATTTTTTTCTGCTATATCAATGAAACTCGCACTATCTTGTGCGGTTCGTTCAAAAAGTAATTGCAAAAGTCAGGTCCAGGCAGAAACCAAATGCCAAGCACATCCAGCGAGTAGGAACTAGAACGCGTGAGGTAAAGAAAGTAGCAGGATGCTTGGAAAAATCTGTGCATCATGTGAAAGAGACTTGCCACATGCCAGGTCCAAAAATCATAGCCAAAGGAACGTGCCATCATCCTCACCAAAATTGTCAGGCGTGTGAATGGAATACGGGTTACAGGTTTTCCTTTTATTCGTGACAGTTTTGGACTTCAGCAAATGATGATTGATGAGAGTTTTCGCATTTGACTGTGCTATGGAATTCAGCTTGAATGAATTTAATTGACTACTGCAGTAGGTTCAGTTTCTGAAACCCAAAATACCACGGGGAAACTATATGGGTGTTCAGATCCCGGTGATAAACTTTCGCATCAGAATGTCGGAGGGACGTCGGACGGAGCTTTTTTTACCAATAAAAAACAAATTACAGACTTCGTGAGTACTTCATAAGACACATTAATTAAGTATAATTAATTTGTCATTAGCATATGTTTATTGTAGCACCACACTGTCAAATCATAGGCTAATTAGGCTTAAAAAAATCGTCTCATAAAATAGTCACAATTCGTGAGTACTTCATAAGACACATTAATTAAGTATAATTAATTTGTCATTAGCATATGTTTATTGTAGCACCACACTGTCAAATCATAGGCTAATTAGGCTGAAAAAATTTGTCTTGTAAAATAGTCACAATCTGTGTAATTAGTTATTTTTTAGTTTATATTTAATACTTCATATATGTAAGATTCTTTTCAACGTGATAGGTGTTAAACTTGAGTAGCAGGAACCAACCGGGCCGCAGGAGTGACAAAGATTTTGGAGGAGTGACAAATTTTAGGTCTAAAATATTCCTACGTTCCAACAAATAAAGTTGGAATGCTCGTCTGATTTTTTTTTTTTTAAAGGAAAAGGAATCTAAGAAACAAACAGTGATGCTGTACTCCTAATCCTCTGCATCTAGAAACAAGAATTGGAAGACAACAGTCGAAGTCGATGCACGAGTCAATCAGCCAATCGCTTGGATTCTTGGAGTAAAGCATGAATAGACCTGTTGCTTTTTTATAGTATAAGTGTGAACATGACAGATTTCATCCCCGTAGAAAAATCAGATAATGAAAATTGAAGAACTTGGCGCTTGTTCTGCTCATAGCCGAATAGCTGCTTGCATATTAGCAGTATCAAATGGTTTCTATGATTAGAGTACCAGAGCCGTGCAACCTGTACCGCCGCCATGTTACTGATTGTAATCCTTCTCTGCTTCAACTCCTTGAGCCATGTGCATGCCTCCGGCGACGTCACCGACTTCGTCTTCAACGGCTTCGCCGGCGCGAACCTCACCGTCGACGACTCGGCAGCCGTCACCCCGGACGGGGTCCTCGTGCTCACCAACGGCACGTACCTGATGAAAGGCCACGGCTTGTACCCTGCACCGCTCCACTTCCGCTCGCCGTCAAGCGCCGCCGGAGGCGTGCTCTCCTTCTCGACCACCTTCGTGTTCGCCATCCTCTCCGAGTACGCCGACTTGAGCGCCTACGGGCTGGCCTTCTTCGTCGCCCCGACGACCAAGAGCTTCTCGCACACGCTGCCCAGCCAGTTCATGGGCCTCTTCAACACGAGCGACGTCGGGAACGCCACCAACCACGTCTTCGCCGTCGAGCTCGACACGCTGCTCAACGTGGAGTTCGGCGACATCGACAGCAACCACGTCGGTATCGACCTCAACGGGCTGAGGTCTGTCAAGGCCGCGTCGGCAGCTTACTACGACGATGGCGGCGGCGGAGTGCTCCGTCACATGAGCCTGATCAGCGGCGAGGCGATGCAAGTGTGGGTGGAGTACGATGGCCCGAGCACGGTGCTCAACGTGACGCTAGCTCCCCTGCGCGCGCCCAAGCCCAGCAGGCCTCTGCTCTCGCACGCCGTCGACCTCTCGACGGTGATCACGGACGCGTCGTTCGCCGGCTTCGCCGCCTCCCAGGGCGCCATGTCGTCGCGGCACTGCGTTCTTGGATGGAGCTTTTCCTTCAACGGCTCAGCTCCACCTCTCGACTACGCCAAGCTTCCGAAGCCTCCCGTAGCCGGCGGCGGTACGTCAAACAAGGTCCTGGAGGCAGTGCTGCCGATCGGCGTCGTGGCGTTCGTCCTCGCCGCGGCCGCCGGCGCGTTCGTGTTCGGATGGAGGAGGGTCAAGTACGCCGAGCTGCGCGAGGAGTGGGAGGACGAGTTCGGGCCGCGCCGGTTCTCGTACAAGGACCTGTTCCTCGCCACCGGCGGGTTCGCCGACGGGCATCTTCTTGGCGCCGGCGGGTTCGGGAGGGTGTACAAGGGAGTGCTCCCGGCTTCCAAGCTCGAGGTCGCCGTGAAGAGGGTGTCGCACGACTCGCGGCAAGGGATCAGAGAGTTCGTCGCCGAGATCACGAGCATCGGCCGGCTCCAGCACCGGAACCTCGCGCGCTTGCTCGGCTACTGCCGCCGGCGAGGCGAGCTCCTCCTGGTGTACGAGTACATGCCCAACGGCAGCCTCGACAGATTCCTGTACGATCGCGAGAGGAAGCCTGCTCTGGACTGGGGCAAGCGGTTCCGAATCATGAGGGACGTGGCGCTGGGCCTTTTCTACCTCCACAACAACTGCGAGCAGGTGATCGTCCACCGCGACGTCAAGGCGAGCAACGTCCTCCTCGACGGCGGCATGTCCGGCCGCCTGGGCGACTTCGGGCTCGCCAGGCTGCACGACCACGGCGCCGACCCGCGGACGACGCGGGTGGTCGGCACCATCGGGTACCTCGCGCCCGAGCTGGCGCGCACCTCCAAGGCCACGCCGCGCACCGACGTGTTCGCGTTCGGCGTGTTCCTGCTCGAGGTCACGTGCGGGCGGCGGCCCATCGAGGACGACGCGCGCGGCGGCGACCGCGTCCTGCTCGTGGACTGGGTGCTCGGGCGCTGGTCCGAGGGCAGGCTTGGTGACTGCGTGGACGCGGGGATCCGGGGGGAGCACGACGCCGGCGAGGCGACCCTGGCGCTCGAGCTGGGGATGCTGTGCACGCAGTCATCGCCAGGGGCGAGGCCGACCATGGTGGAGGTCGTGCAGTACCTGGACGGAACCCTGCGGCTCCCGGAACTGCTCCCGACGGCGCTGGATTTCGGCGGCATGGCTTCGCTGCAGAGCGACGGGTTCGACTCGTATGCCGTGTTGTCCTATCCGACGTCGGCGTCCGACGCCAGCCACGGCACGGTGTCTGATCTGTCCGGGGGACGATGACATGTTGGACTTGGACCAGCACGTACGGTTGCGTTACGGGGAAACTTGCTCTTCTCTTCGGAAAAGTCAGTCAATCATGTTGTTCTCTGTGAAGTTGATGGGCGATTAAGAGGATTCCCTTTGGTTTTATGTGCCGCCGTGCCGGCCAGTTTGTTTCAGGACTGTTTTAGCAGCCCTGATATTTGCACTTCAGATTGTGACATGTTGATAGTACTGTACTAGATTACATTATGAGAACAACTACAAGGGGAGACATATTATTTCCCCCGTTATTGTTTTTTTAAGGTAAAAATAAATATTTACTATATTACATTATTCTTATTGAAAAAAGTTATCGATGCTGTAGAGTAAAAAACATAGGACTATCTATCTACTATATAACTATATAGAAGATCCTCACTAAAAATTTCTCTCAACTTTCATGTAGCCACATCATCACCTTCCACTAAGATGTATTAACGTCCAACTAATATGCATTAATTATAACTTGGTGCACATTTTATATTCATTAGATTATGTCTTCTTAATTTTTTCCTTATCTATTCAAAAGTAACATAAAAGTTTATGATTTGCATCCAGAGATAGCTCGTATGACTTTCGGGGTAATTTCTACATGTGCACTATCATTATGAGCAACTAAACAACCACAATGATTCATAGTTTACTGAAAAACCTTGAAATCACGCTGCAACGCGAGGGAAATCACCTAGTTTCAAAATATTTTCCTTCCAAGTCCAAGTGCACAAATTATAATTGTACAAAAATTCCCACTTTCCATCAGTCTCACAAATTAAGCGGTTTTGCTTGCATCGATATGGCGATCATGTCCGCTACGATTCGTCAGCACTAGTTCTGGGAACGCTGCGCCACCATCTAGATACTGCGCAACTTGCCTCATGCTTGGTCTTTCACTGGGCAAAGGGTGTGAGCAGAGCAACCCAAGCTTCAGAGTTAGGCACACCTCTTCTGCGTCACAGTGACAGCTACACTGAAGCTTCGAGTCCACTGCTTCCATAAGTGATCCATTGACCCAATGCGAAAGAACAAAGTCCACAAGTGCAAAATCCTCCCCTTCCATGCCCTGCTCAACGGGTCTTCTCCCACATGCCACCTCTAGAAGGAATGCGCCAAAGGCGAAGACATCCGTCGCCGGGCTTGCTTTCCCCATACTCATTAGCTCGGGAGCTAAGTACCCTGTGGTGCCGACCACACGAGTGGTATATGAGTCAATACCATGGTCGTATAATCTTGCGAGGCCAAAGTCACCGAGCCGACCCTTCATCTCGTCGTCGAGGAGCACGTTGCTTGGCTTGATGTCTCGGTGCACGATGACCTGCTCCCACCCCTCATGTAGGTAAAGCAGGCCTGCCGCGACGTCCTTGATGATCCGAAACCTTTGGTCCCAACCTAATGTGACATTCTCCTGGTGGTCATATAGAAACTTCTCAAGGCTACCGTTAGGCATGTACCTGTACACGAGAAGTAGCTCCCCTTTTCTCCGGCAATAGCCAAGTAGCGGCACGAGATTCCGGTGCCTGAGCCTGCCCATGCTCGCAACCTCGGCGACGAACTCCTTCATACCTCGCGTGGACTCGTCATCAGACACCCTCTTCACCGCAACCTCCGACCCGCAACTTGGAAGCACGCCCTTGTACACCTCGCCGCTGCCGCCTTTCCCGATCAGTCTCTTGTCCGTGAAGCCGTCGGTGGCACGGTGCAGGTCCTTGTACGCGAACCGGTGCGCGCCCAACTCGGCCTCCCAGTCCTCGCGCAGCTCGGCGTACTCCATCCGCCGCCGCACGAACACCAGGACAGCGGCGGCGGCCGTGACGACGGCGGCTGCCGCGACAAAAGGCAGCACGATGGCCAGCACCTTCCTCCGCCGTGTGGGCTTCGTTGTTACGGGGTGCGGGTAGTCGGGCAGCCGGGAGACGTCGAGCGGCGGCGCGGCGCTGCCGAGCGCGAAGCTCCAGCCGAGCACGTAGTGGCTGCACGCCATGACGCCGGTGGAGGACGAGAAGCCGACGTACGCCTCGGCGGGCACCGCCGCGTCGAGGTCGACGGCGCGCGAGAGCAGGGGCTTCCTGGGCCTGGTCACGCCGACGGGCGCCAGCGTCACGTCGAGAACCGTGGACCTGCCGTCGTAGTCCACCCACACCTGCATGGCCTCGCGGCTGAAGAGGCTCAGGTCGCGGAGCACGCCGCCTTCGCCGTCGTCGTAGTAGCCCGCGCTGGCGGCGGCCACGGAGCGGAGGCTGTCTACGTCGATCCCCACGTGGTTGTTGTCGATGTCGCCGAGCTCGTAGTTGAGCACGGTGTCGAGCTCGACCCCCAGGATGTGGTTGCCGGCGGTCCCGGCGCCGTCGGTGGAGTTGAGGAGGCCCAGGTACTGGTAGGGCATGGTGGTGGAGAGGCTCCGCGTGCGGGAGACGAAGAAGGCCAACCCGTGGCTGCTCAGGTGGAGGTGCGGCGAGACGATGGAGAACACGAACGACGCCGAGAAGGACCGCACGGCGCCGGACGCAGGCTCGCGGAACCGCAGGGGGGACGGGTGCACCGCGTGGCCGGTCATGGCGACCGTGCCGTTGGTGAGCACAAGGAGGCCGTCGGGGGTGACACGGGCGGCGCCGTCGAGCGCGAGGCTCGCGCCCACGAAGCCGTCGTAGGCGAACTGGTCGGCGCCGGCGGATGCCGCGTGCTGAAGGCTAGTTAGGAGGAGTGCGAGCGCAAGAACGGACATGGCCGCGTAGGAAGTATGGATGAGCCGTGAGCGGCTAGTTTCAAGCTCACCTGCTCTGCTAGTTGGCTGCGGCCAAGTGATTTCCGGTGACAGGGCTACCTGGTTTACAGTCCTCCTCTGCTCTGCTTTCTGGTCAGCACGACATGCTGTGAAAAGGATGCGGTTTGACAATCAAGGACCGATAGTTGTGAAAGGATGATTTTTGGCGGTTGCTAAGCAGGGTGAATGCAAACGTCTTTGTTTCTACACTGCTACTTCAAAGAAATGCTCGACGGCGTTAGGACTCGTCAGCCTAAAGTGGCGGTAAGAGGTGCAGGTCCTCTGTTTCTCAGTCTCACAGTCTCGAAGGTTCACCTCACCTGGGCCTTGTCTCAAAAAAAAAACGCCTGGGCCAGACCGCCAGAGCTCTCCCTTCTTGTATGGATCCCACGGCCCAAAGGAGCCCAAATTACGAAGCCCACCAAATCCAGCGGATCGGGTTAAAGAAGGGTTGGCCACGGCACCAACCAGGTCAGCCACGCTCACCGGGACGACGCAACCATTTTCCACCCGTTCCCCAAAGACCAGCGGCGAAACCACACCACCCATGGCTCTGGCGGCGGCGAGATCCGGCCTCCGGTCGCTGGCGGCGCGCGCCGCCCCCGGCGAGGCGCCGCATGTCCTCCTCCGTCCACGACGACGCCTGTGCGTACATCTCCCCTCCCCCCGCCCTCCCGCTGACCCCTTCCCCGCTCCTCCTCTTTCTTCGCGAGCCCCGATCGGTTCCTGATTTGGGTTTTCGGGCGCTCTGTTTGGCGCGTTCGCAGATGAGACGGCCAAGTGGGAGAAGATCACCTACGCCGGGATCGTGACCTGCACCCTCCTGGCAGCGTACAACCTCTCCAAGGGCCACCCCCACTTCGACGAGCCGCCGGTCAGATCTCGCTCTTGTATTATTGCAATCTCGGATTAGATAGGGCTTGAGTCTGATGCGTAGTTTTTCTTCTCTGATTACAGGCGTATCCCTATCTGCACATCCGCAACAAGGAGTTCCCCTGGGGTATCGACTGTCTACCTCTTTTTTTATCATTTCGATGTGGTTACTTGTTTGATTCTATATCTTCTTTCATTCATTCCCTTGATTGAAATGCGTTCGAGAGTAATACTTGATTTGCCATCGGATTAGTGCGTAATAGCTTGCATGTCAGAGGCCTCGTATGACCTAGCATTTATTTGGCAGAGTTCTTCCTTTCCGGATATGATCATTGATTTGGTTAACCGTTTGGATGCATCTGTCTGCTGGCTTCATGAATACTACTCAGGATGCACAGTAGTATGTTCTGTTCTGTTGCTATCACTGATTGTTTAATTTTACGCTGACATTACAATGAGAGCTCAAAACACAAGGTTGGAATGAATTGTTCTAACCAGGACCTCTATAGGGAATAAATAGTCTGAATAAATTATTTCATTAGTTTCTCCCATATGAGACCTGCTAAAATGGCTTTGGCTCATTGCAAAGAGAGGTAAAATGATGACTAAGCAGGAAATATTGAATGTTAGCAAGTTTTACCACACTTAATAATTCCATGCTATTCACTGTTAAGTAGTTCTACAATTCAAATTGGAAGTGTCCTTTGTTTCCATGTTTCATGACAAACTACTGTGGTCGGGGATACACGTATAGCTTGAGCTTGATAGTACACAGTTTGGAAATGCGTAGTTCAATATTGTATTGTGCATGCTGGTTATTTTGCAAAGCTCAGCAATTATTTGCTTTTATCATCTTTGTTGATCTACTCTATTGAGTGGCCACTGTACTTAACATAGGAGGGACTAGGAAAGGCAAGAGGTGAGCTAATCAGCTAATCTCTTTCTGATTCGACTTGATAATCTAGCATGGTGCATTGGTGTATGAGTTATGCATTCCACCCTTTCAGTCCTGTGCTCTCCAATTGAGGCATTCAAAGTTCGAACATGCATTGTCAAATGACTCTAACAATACCACAAGTATTTTTACAGTCAATCATATTGTACGTAACAGGTTCCGTTGACTCCATGCTAGATTTTCTGTTATTATGTTAAGCATTGCAGCTCTTCCTTGTATATATTGGTAGGAAAGCATGTTTTAGAATCCAAAAAGTTCTTTTGTAACATGCAAGTTTGCTGCGAACGGTCAATATAATTGTGATTTTGGACTAGTGTTTAGTCGGAAAACATCTATGTTATGGACCATGAATAAGGTTTTCAATTTCTGATGCATCTTGCAATTCTGTAACGCAGGACCTGATGGCCTGTTTGAGACCAAGGACCACCATTGAGCACTGAATAGCACAACTTCCGGAGTCGGTGCATGTTTCAAAGAGTTATCTGGTTGTTCCAGTGATTTTCTTTTCCATTGAAACCTATTTGCTGCAACAAGAAATAAGAATGACGAAACTCTTGTGTTGACAGTGAGGTCTTAACTGTGCTGTTAGCTGCTACCTGTTTACCTGTCTTGTTTTTTCTTTACGGGCCAGATCAAAGGTCACCTGCAAGTTCACCTAGCCCAATTTCAGGAAACAGCTTCAATATTATCAAAAGTTGTTCATTTTTTGATGGCTACAAATTGCTCCTTTTGCTTGTCGTAATTTTTTTCTGATGGCTACAAATTGCTCCTTTTGCTTGTCGTAATTTTCCAGTGCTATAGGCAGAACAGCTTTTTTTTTTGGCAGAAATTGCGGTGGGTCAAGTTTAAGGTCATTTTCTAGGGTATTCTTTAGTTTTAGTGAATCCCAACGTATATTTTGATTTCAAGCCGTGTCAGAAAATTGCGCAAAACTGGAGTAGCTCCAGAAACGACGAGATATTTACTCCTCGGATTGCTGCACCAAGAAGACAATGCTTCGGGCAGTAGCATCTCTTGCTGTTGAAATATCACAATGATTTCTTACAGTTGCCGGACATCTGATCACGGACATGAAGAACTACGAAGTAACCTAACGCCTTGTAGAATCTAGACATAAGCCAAACTAGTGTTGTGTCTGCCTTTGAGCTGTCAATCTCAGCTCTATGGAATGCCATGTCCTGCAACAGAGTCTCCAGTCGCGTTCTTGTTGATCTGAAGGCTCTGATTCTCACCAGGTAATGATCCATTGTTCACCAGCAGCCTGTTCGCGACATCACCAGCTGTTCCTCTCTCATGCAATGCCCCATCAGCAGATGATGAAGTGGAGTTGTTGAGAGCAGAACCACCCAAAGTCAGAGCAGTGCCATCCGCTGCAAGGCCAGTCGCATTCAGCGGTATAACAGCAGCGCCGCCTTGCACAGTGTCGGTGGCGTTCAGCGGAGAAGGATCAACGGTCATGTTCAGTCCGTTCTGAGCTTGGCCTTGCGCCGTCTTCAGTTCATCCTCGTCACTGCCGCCTTGGGACTGGAAATCCGTGTCATCCTCCTCTTCATCAGCGGCAAGGCCGCCGCCCACGTCGTCGGCATCACTGTCGACACCATCATCTCCATCAGCTTCTTGGTCCTCGTCGTCTCCGGCCTGGCTCGAACGATCGTCCGACGAGTCGGCGGCGCCCCGTCCGACGTCGCTCCCGTCTCCGGCACCGACAATGTCGTCGACGAAGCCCTTCCTGCCCAGCCAGCGCCGTGCCGGCCCGCCGTCCGCCTCCACGGCCACGACCCGTTGCCTGTCGTACGAACGAGTCAGCTGGTACACGATCCAGACGGCGACGGCGACGAGCAGGAAGGCCTGGAGAGTGTGGCTTGGCCTGAGCTTCTTGCTTCTATGGCTCCTGCTTGGCGATTGCCTGAGCATGGTGACTGGGACAGGGATCACTGTGCGGAGTAGACTTGTACGCAGGCCCCTGCAGATGTTGAAGTTCAGAGAGTGGGAGTTTAGGTCTACGTGCTTCAAGAACAAATTAAAACCCAGCTAGATAGAGAACAGCTAGTTGCAAGAAAAGAAGGTGGTCACCTGGAGAAAGAGTATTCACCAAAGGGGCGCGATCAAATGGCTCCTGAAAAGGCTTGTTTGCCTTGGCTGCTGCAGAAGCGCAGAGGGAGACGCGAGGAAGAAGGCAAAAGCTTCCCTTTGTGTGTTCTTCGTCAGGACACAGCGACTGAGACAACCTGAAAGCGAAACCGCCTTCACGCTGCCATTACTGCCACCCCCCGGCTTTACTCTCTCCGGCTCTCCTCGCTGTCGGTTTGGGAAGGACTTGGGAGGACGAACACCAGAAAAGACACCATGAATGCCGCCCGAGAAGCAAGCACCATGGAGGTACTAGCGCGAGATGAAGAAGTAAAAGCAGGAGAGTATCCCCACCCGATGAGATACCGAAACGTTCAGAGCTCTCCCTCTCACACCTCTGAACTCGACAGGTGCCTCGGCGTGGCTGACCGTCGATCGGACCGTGACCGCAGCGGATCGGATCGAGCAAAGCCACCGAATCTCCAAAAGCAGGAGGCGCAGAGCTCGAAAGGAGAGGGTTGGTTTGTGTGAGGCGTGCCGGTCAAACTGTCAAGGCAGGCGGGTCGGTGGTGTGGTAGTACTGTGGTGGCGCCGCGCAGCACCGGGAGTCATGTGCCCACCATGACGCCGAGCGGGAGAGGCAGGCCACATTTGTTTTGTGCCTCCGATGCGAGTTCTGCGTGTCACGGTGTCACGACTTCCAGCTGCATGACTGCAAAAACATGAGCTCTTGGCGCCGCGTCATAAAGCTTAGATGAAGTATATGCTAGAAGTGAGAACTAATGATAATTCTTTCTTTTTAAATTATATAAATTATTTTGACTTTTTTACATACTAAACATTTAGAAAAAAGACTACAATAACATATAATTTGGATTGGAGAGAGTAGTAATCAACGAGAGATAGACGTCCCTGCACAAATAGACACCCATTCAACACTGATATGCTCTCTGAATCGACATGTTTGCGGCTATCCAATATCTATATAGTTATTTGTAATCATATATATTTGATTTACTCATAGTTCAATCAATGTACTGTATCATTTATCGTGTGTGATAAAGCATAAAAATTAAAATGTTTAGACTTTGTCTGGTTAATCCATTCTCAAGTGTATTGAAGGGTATTTTAATTTGTTGAAGATTTAGGACATGTCTGGATTTAGGAGCTAAACCTTAGTTAAAAATTAGGTCCTCATGATTCAAATAGGAAAGCTTAAGGTGGGCCAAAGGTTAGCAAACTCTCCAAATAGAATTTGGTTCATTAGCCCTCTAAACCCAGCTAAGTTCAAACCATGGATGCCAAAATACTATACTACCCTCCCACTAAAATGATAAGGTGATGCACCAAGCTTCACTAGAGTGGACTTTGATCAAGATATTTAGTAAAATTAGACCTAGAGACACAAATAAAAAAAATGCTTACCCGCAGCACAGAAGCCTCCAAGTAGTAATGGTTTTTGGGTTAATCCTAATGGAAGAGTTTATATTGGTGTTTTGTAAAATAGTCGCATGAAGAACACGGAAATTAAATGATGTTTGAACCCACATCCCCCCACTGCATAATTTCATGATGTGGTTCCATACACTCAAAAATAGCATTTAATAGAATGACTCATCAAGAGTTGGTATCCATGTATAAGTGACTCCATCTAAATAAAATTGGTTTATTTTCTCTCTTTTTAAATCTGTTCCCATATCATCATAATATCTCATTCTATTGGAGTAGCATAGTACTGGAGAGTGGTATCGGACAACATTGATCCTTGGAACATCATGTGATCACTAAACCTCCACGCTACATTGCTTAAACATGTTAACTGAAAAGGAATGGTGAATACTAATGTTTACTATATAATTATAAATAATATCACTATGCTAATGAATTTCAACAGGAATTTATAGTTTTAGAAAATATATGTTAAATTTGATTTGCAAGCTCCCCACATTGCGCCCGCACCGCAGCTCCCCGTAACCTATGGGCCTTGAAGACCTATATTGGGCTTGCATCTCCAAAGTGGCGTGCTACGGGCTTAAGCACGAGCGCAGAACCCATTAACTTGGACAGATGTGGGCTGGAGGGTTTGGTTCAGCAGAGATTCATTCATCCATCGAGATTTCATCACGCAAAGCCGCAACACACACATTGCACGGCCGCTGCGTCCAGGCAGGCACACGGCCGACATTTCCCGTGGTGGTCGAGCTAAGCTGTCAAGCTCTGAAAGTTGGAAGCAGCTTGGCAGCGCAGCAGAGCAACGAAGCCGGTGCTCTTGGCTTCGCCGACGCAACAAAGAACAAAGTCGGCACCGGCCGCTCCATCGCATCATTAGCTGTCACACGCTCGGCCGAGAAACTTCTGCCGCCTCCCGTACGTATAGTCCGTGCCCGGCACGAAATTAATCTGTACGCGTACTACGTGCCCATGCAGCACGCTGCCGAAAGCACAGCGAAACGGTTGCCCTGCACCTGCAGGTTATGTGATGACAAGCACAGGCACAGCAGTGGTACGGTACGGCGGCCCATAACGCGATGGCCACTCCATCCATCGACGACGACGACACGACGTAGCTGGATATTGTCGTAGACCCCGCGTCATCGTCATCATGCCGGCTCCACACCGGTGAGCGGCACAGACGATCCCGGCCGACCGGCGGTCGAGGCCAAGCCGCGCCGTACCCGTGCGTACGTGTACGTGACTCGGCGCTGACGACAGCCACAGGGATGATCGAGAGCCGGATCCGCCGCGTCTGTGTGTGCGAGCCAACAGCCAGCTCGGGTCCGAAAGCTACGCCGCGCCCTCGCGTACGGGCGCCGTGGTACTCGCGCTTCTGCGCGCACACCGCTGTCCGCTGGCCCCTAGCGCCCGGCCGAGACGCCAATCGCGTTTCCGGATCGAGAAGCTGGCTAGTTAGTGTGAACGGCGTGCAGCGTCCAGCGTGGGCATGGCATCCTTCGAGTCCTGGCTCCTGGTCCGATCAAATAGTAGGGGAGATTGCGACCGGCGGACCCGTCGTCCGTTGTGGCGTTGCGCGGGCGGACTCGGTTGTCATCGGGTTCTCCGTTACAGTATGATACAGGGCGGCGTGAGCTGGCGTGATTTGGACGTGGTCCTTGGCCGTGGTTAGCAACCAACGGACCAGATAAACCTCTGGTTGTCTGGCTGGGCGGGCGATCTAGCTGGGAATCTGGGATGGGGCTGCGGAAGTGCGGAGTGTGTGGGGCTTTGAACTGTCGTCGCGTTCGCGTCGACCGCCCCGGCGCGGCGCCCGCTTCCAGCGCGCGCACGCATCGTTTTCTCCGTGATCAAGCAACAGATCAGGGGCTGGATGACTGGCTCTGGTGGGCGCGCCGGCAGCCGCGAATAATTCTTTACTCCACAGTTTTGCTCGGATCGGAGAAATTTATAAGAACGCCAGGGCTACGTGTATTCTCAAAACTGTAGTAAACGGGTGGTACAGGACTATGCAGAGCTGTCATGACCGTGTTGAAGCTAGCAGAACAAGCAATGCTACCACGTAAACCCGGGCGCCTGCCGAAGTAAGCGTGAAGGATCTGGATTAAGTATAGTCTCCGTAGCGGTGGAGTATGCAACGGTGTTAGTGTTAGGGCATGTTTGGCAGGGCTCCGGCTCCTTCAAAAACGGCTCTGGAGCCAAATTTATTTGTGAAGCGGATTCATTGGTGGAGCTGAATCCGTTTTGGAAAACGTTTGGCAAAACAGCTCCACCTAGATAAAAAAATGGATAAAACGAGTGAAATGACTAAAATGCCCTTCCTCTTTTTTTTTTCTCTCTCTTTTTTCCCTTCACTTATCTCTCCTGCCACCGCTCCCTTATCCATTCTTTCCACCGCTCATCTCTCCTCCACCGCTCCCCTCTCTCCATCCCGTCCGCCGCCGGCCACCTCGCCTGCGGGTCGCCGCCGTCCTTCGTCGCAGGGTGCTGCGGGCTGTCGTCGCCGCCGTCCTCCGTCGCAGGGTGCTGCGGGCCGTCGATGCTGCGGGCCGTCGCCGCCGTCCTCCGCCGGGCGTTGCTGGGCCGCTAGGTCTCCGTCCGCGCCGCCGCCTCCCGGTCTCCGTCCACGCCGCCGGGTCAGTCCGCGCCGCCGGCCCCCGTTCTCTCCATCCGCGCCCGGGGCAACCTCGTCCACGCAGCGTTGGGCCGAGGCGGAGCCGGGCGGAGCCACGATTTGTGGCTCCGTCTCGGTAGTGGGAGCCAAAAACGGCTCCGATCCCGAATCCACCCGTGGAGCTGTCCCAAAAAAAGTCCTTTGGCAGGGCTCCGAGTGAATCCGTGGTTGAAGCCGAAGCCGGAGCCCTGCCAAAGGGGGCCTTAGTAATAATCAAATACTACTACAAATCATTGCATCGTATAGATGATGTCACGCCTCCCCTTTTACTATCCTCTATCACCAATCGTAAGAGAGAAATATTCGGCGTAAAAGTATGACATCATAAAGCATTTATCTAAATTCGAGGCTATTTTATCGATCAATAATGATGCATCGCTGGAAGCGGAATGCTAAATTTGCGCTCGCCCGTTCCGAACGGTCGACCACGCACTTCCCTTTAATTTCAAAGTTTTCGAAAAACTTCTTGAAAACTTTACTTGAAAAGTTTTCGAAAAAGTTGCTTGAAAACTTTACTTGAAAAAGATCATTACTCCTGTCCTCCGTTTGTTTACTTTCAAAGTTTTTGAAAAACTTGTTTGAAAACTTTACTTAAAAAGTTTTTGAAAAACTTGCTTGAAAACTTTACTTGAAAACTTTTTGAAAAACTTACTTGAAAAGTTTTCGAAAAACTTTATAAAAAGAAAGAGGAAGGAGGACGCACAAGCTAAAAACGGCGGGCTGTCGGAAATCGCCCGGACGGAAGCCTCCGTCCGCGCGACCGTAAAATAGCAAAACCCCACTGGAAGCATGTTCTTTCACATCTCAGCGCTCCTTCACCCCACACCTATTTGAGTTTCGCCACCCACCCAAGTAAATCCTTGAGTCTTCCAAACGATTTTCTTATTGCTAAAACTGCCACTATGACATTCGTCTAGCACTAACTACTTTTACTTCAATGATGTAGATCCCTATAGTAGCCGCTCGCATTTGTCGCCATCCAAAACGTACCCAACCGTCCCTGTAAGGTAGTGTTTTATTGAAGACCACAAACCCCTACTTCCTTGCAAGCCCGAGGGTCAAAACAACCCCCTTCCCTCTCTCGTGCAAACCTTAGAATCATTCAATACCATTAAAGCTAAAACCCCACTTTTTTCTAATCTCACAAATTATCTCCACAAACAATAATAATGGAGCTCGTTGAAGGCCAAAGCCGTTACCGCGCTTTTATCGGACAAGACTAACCAAATTGTCGCTACTTTTAGATATGTGTGTTGTACGTGGTGTCTGGACATAAACACGAACTACGGAGTAGACTTGACAGCAGTCATCCATCATCCATTCATGCAATCACGCTTGCTCTACTATTTGATCTAGTCTAGGTTCCACTGGAAAAAAAAAACACCCCCTCCTCTCCTAGCACTCAAAACCTGTTGATATGCAACAATGGAGCCTGCAGAAGGCCAGAACTCTAACCACGCTGTGTTCAAATGGGATGGACTAAATCCCCATCATTGTTAGGAGCATGTGGTATAGGAAGTGTGTGCACATAACATGAACCTAGTTTCACGGTAACCCTGGACATCATGCTTTCTCTTCATCTTTTTTTGAATAAGTTTTCTCTTCATCTTGATATGGCACTCCTACACTTCTACTGCAGCTGGTGGCATGGCACCGAGGGTGGTTGCGTTGGATTCCTTTTTGCCCGGAACGGGCGGACCCAGCTCCACCGCAGCGGGCGCGGCAGCACGCAGCAGCAGACAGCCAAACGAGGAGGAGTAGCATGCCCTGCGCAGCTGGGCGCCAATCCCAACAAACTCACCAGCACTAGACTAGTCATCACTAGCGCGCGCACTCCACTGCCCTGTACCCGCCTCGCCCTGGCCCCACGCCCAGCCAACGAGTGGTGGCCGTCGGCGCGTGCCCACTGCCGCTGCCCGGCCCGCGCCGGAGGGGCATGGCGACCCGCCGTGCTCCCCACCCCCTCCTCTGCCATGCCACCGTGCCTCCGCACAGCTCCGACTGTCCTTTGCCCTGCCTTTCACGCACCCTTTTCCTTTGTTTGAAAATCTTTCTTTCTGCCGAGATTGACTGGACTGTAGTGTTCATGATCTACAGCTCGATCTATGACTCACCAGTGCGCAAAGGCACTGTCGCATGCAATACGACCCCGAAAAGCTTCAATTACGCGAGCGAAACAAAAGGAGAGCTCGTAGATTGATTCTATGCTTTGCCGCCGGGAAGAGGCAGTGATGCAGGTTTACTGCAACAAACTGCTTTATGAATTTGAGCCTGACGAGGTCGCAAAAGCACACTGAGAAAGGTCGTTCAAACGAATGGAGTCACGTTTGATGATCACGAATTGCTCTGGATTTATAGAGATCCAAAAAAGAGGACGCCTAAAGAATCACACCACACCACGCTCGCGCTCACAAAAAAGGTGATCTTGATCAACTAGCCGATCACCCCGAATCCAACTACTCCAACAAACTACCGCTAAAGCACGCATCTGCCGCAACTACTTCTGTACAATTTGCTCGTGATTCGTGGTTCGCCGCCGCTGCAGGTGGCCGGTCACCGGAGCAGGTCGGCCTGCGGGTGCGAGAGTTCCTTCCTCAGCCGGTGCGAGAAGAGCCTGCACGCGTCCATGCTCAGGTCCACGGCCGCCGCCAGGGCCACGAACGCCGCCGCGTCCTCGGCGCACCCGATGTGCGCCACCCCGACCTCCACCGCCGGCTTGCTGCACTTGCCCTCGCCCTGGACCGCTGCCGACATGACGAATCCGCGGTAGTTCCCCAACGGCCAGTTGCTGAAGTCGCCGCTGCCCCTCGGGCTGCACCCCGGCGTGCCGCCACGGCTGAGCGGCTGCGCGGCTGTGAGGTCGATGGCGAACTTGCCGCCCTTGGACGAGGAGATTGAGGAATCGGCGAGGGGGACGGCGTGGTCAACGCCGGGAAGGAGGAGGTCGAAGCGGTATCCCAGGCTGTCGGACGCGCCGGCGCCGCCGCGCTCGCGCCAGCACTCGAGGCGCGCCCATGGCTCCCAGGCGCCGTCGCCGGCGGGGCGGAGGATAAGCCATGCGCCCGGGTTGGAGCGGCTCACGCGGTCCGTGCCCGGCGACGGCACGAAGGGCGTGACCATGGACGCCATGGCCACTGGGGAGCCCGACAGGTCGTGCACCGTGACGGACCACCCCTTGCGCTCCTTCCCCGGCGCCTCCGGCTGCATCCCCGGCCGCCGCAGGTCGCTGTTGCTCCGGCACCCGAATTTGCAGGTGAACATCGGCTGCTTCATGCTTCCCCGCACCTGAAGCACCTGCGGGCTGCACTCGGGCTCGCCGTCGAACTCGAACACGAACCGCGGGTCGGGCTCCGCGCGGACGGTGAGGCTGAGCTCCGCCGCCGCGGGGCCGCCCTTGCCGGCCCTCTTCCCGATGGAGATCCACCCGCTGTGAAGCACCGCCGGCTTGGCCTCGGCGCCCTTAAGGTCCAGCGGGATGGTCGCCTTCCCCAAAAGCCGCCCGGAGCTGACCCCACAAGTGCTCCCCTTCCTGCCGGCGTAGACCGCGACCTTCAGGGTCGCCTCCCCGCGCGACGAGAAGAGCGATGGCTTCCCGTTGAACCACTCCAGGTCGGCCTTCGACAGATGGAACGCGGCGGCGAGGGCACCCGACGCCGGCGCTTGCTCGCAGCCGTCGGAGGGCGCAAGCGGGGCCGGGACGAGCTGTGCCGGCATCTTCCCGAGACGGATCTTGCAGTGGCACGGCGAAGTGGACGGGTGGACGCCCGCGCCGGCGCCGGCCGCCGGCGGCGCCACCGGCATTCGGAGAGCGAGGTTGCCGACCAGCACCCGCACGAACGGGCACGGGTCCATGGCCGCTGCTGCACCTGCTGGTAAAACCCCTCCTAGCGAAACCCGCCCTGATCCGCTCGGGTTGGCGGCGGCGACGGGCGGCGCAATGCGGTGCGAGCGAGGGCGATGCGTCGTGGTGAGCGAGGGAGATAGGGGAAGGGAGGAGTTGGGCGGGTGGTATAAGAATCGGGTGTGGGAACGCCACGCCGGGGCCGTGGGGTGGGAGGAGCCAGGCTGGATCCTGGTGTGCCGTGCCTGCGAGACACCAATCCACTCACGCCCACTTGCGTCCCGGCTCGGGACCCATCACTAGCGCGCGGGCCCGGACGGGTGGGCCTATTTGTCAGTGACGCTCGTGGGGGCAAGAGGGTTGGCGCGGGTGGTGTACGTGGGGACGCGGGCGAGCTGGAGCCGAGCGGGATCCGGACGGGCCGGGGGCGCGCGGGGGGTGCTGTTGCGAGATGTGGGCTGGTCCGCGCGGTTGGTTTGCCGGCCGGCTTCCTTTTCTGTTGGAGTTGGAGCTAGCTAGCAGCTGCTGCTACTCGTGTGCGCCAGCCAGCGACAGAGTGCGGGCCCACATAACTGTGTTCTTGGTCCCATTTGTCAGTTGGAGGCTGTTACTATCGGGAAACGGATTGGAAGTCTGAGTGCGTGGGCCCAGCGCGCGGAGAGATGTGAGCCGAGAGGCGACTGGCCGACTGCGGTTGCTGCTGTAGTTTTTCCGTTTTGTAACGGTCATAGATAGGTTTCACCTGCAGGCGAATAATCTGGCAGCACTTTTTCGCAGCTGGCAGCTGATTTTCGCCGAAGGCAGTCAGGGAATACTCGTAGTAGTACTTGCCATTTGCGTTCTTATTTCCTCGTCCAGAGGATAACAACTGTCACTGAAAGCACAAGATGAATCTTAGGAATATGCTCTGCATATCTGACAATTTTTGCAGCGCAAAAATGTTCTCTAGTTCCAAGCTGGATCCGGAGTGAAAACTCCAAAAAAAGAAGTTGACAAATCATAGGATTGGCAATTACTATTTGTTTTTGCACAAAACTACTGTATCGCGCATGTAAGAGCAGTTGGAATGGTAATTTGTTGGCATCCTTGGACGACCTCGGCAGAGAGAGAGAGAGAGGGGTAGCTTTGTCTACAGGCTCCGCACGTTGGGTTCTCAGGTAGTCAGGTGCCGTGAATTGTCGTTTGGGGGCGATGCGAGCAGGGCAACAGCGCGCCGGAGCTGTCATGTGCAGGACAGCCAGCACGGTCAGCTAGCTGCACGAGCGCGCCCGGAATGTTTTGAAGAATCCAATGCGGCTTTGCTACCGTGGCAGGTCAGCTCAGTCTCAGCTGGTGCCCTCATCCACTAACCGCAATTTTAATACCCGCGCTAATCCAGGGTGGCCGAGAGACCCGGATCCGTCATGTGCGAAGCCGCAGGGGCGAGGAGGATTAAAAGAAGCGGAGAGCACGCACGGGTGCAGCGGACCTGAGCTGACTCGGCGAAGAACAGCGAGCCACTGATGGATGAACAGTGGCACTGCATGGCGATGACTCATCTCTGATCTTTAAAAATGTTCATTTTTTAATAAGGGAGAAAAAAGAGAGAGAGAGGAAGAGGTTAAGGCTGATGCTGTGCTGTCCAGCAGCCACGGCGGTGGGCCGCCTGCACGTACCCATCAAAATTATAAAACGCCTTACCGCATTATTCCATTCCACAAGTTGCCCATTAACTACTAATAATCGGGTCTACTGCGATCATGATTCATGCCATGCCAGCCCACAGAAAGACCCGCGCAACTTGGGATGACGTGGGCCCGGGTGCCTCTTAGGGCCCACAGGACAGAGAGAGGGTCTGGACGGAGAGGGTGGAGGCGTGCGCTGTGGCGCTTTTACGCTGGAGTCCATCCGTCCAGGCTGTCTACAGCTAGAGGCGGGGCCGGAAGGGCCCACGTGGCTGGCTGTGTAGGTGCAACTCGTACTGTCCAGCGAGCGGCTCGGATTCCAGGTTGCTCCCAATAAAAATCGCCACGGCGATTGGACGTGATCGGCGTCGGGTCGCGCTGGCTGGCTGGCGCATGCGCTGGTGGCCGTGGTGCGGCAGCGGCGTGCCAGCCGAGCCCCGCGCGTGCAGGTGCAGCGCGCCGCGCGCGCGCACGGGCTGCTCCCACCTGTCCCGGGCGCTCGCCCTCGCGCCCCCGTCCGAGAGGAGAAGCTTCCTCCTCTCGATCTCGAGACACCTGTGCTGCGTTGCATGATTGAACAGAGGATTCAAACATGGCCGAAGAGACGAAGGGGCCGCTGGTCCATCTTATGTTCGTTGTTCGTGGCAGGGAAATTCGAAATTGGTGGAGCGCGGCTTCTGAATCGTGTGGTGATCGGTCCTCGTGGTCCTCCACATACCGCAGTTGTGGGCGGGCCTCCGGGTGCTTACTGACCACGCTTCACTGTAAGGCTGAGTTTTACAGGCAGCAAGCCAGCACTTTGACAGCCAGAACGTTAACCGTAACCCCAAAAAACGTCATGGTGGTGTATGGAAAGCCTTACAGTAAATTTCAGGCGCCCGGTACAGCATTACTACCAGTTAGGTATGCAAGCACGCTTATCTATGCTGCGTCTGGGCCGGATTGTGGAGGCAAATCTCTTTACCTGCATAGGTCTGACCCAACAAATAACAGTTCAAGCCCATCAGTCAGAGCAACGATTTCAAGGCCATCAGTCAGAGCAACGACCCCGAATCAATGCAGAAGAGCGGCCCTCTAGAAAAAAGAACGAAAAGATTAGAGTTGGCGGCTACCAAAAGGACTCATGTTGAACAGATTTATTAGCAAGAACTGGGTCAAAGTTGGCACAAACAACCGGGTCAAAGTTGGCACAAAATGCACCAGCTCTAAAATGTGACAGCATGATGGATCACTACCATAATCATATTGACAAAAAAAATCCAATCAAAGCGATCAAGATTCAGAGTAATTCAACGCATATGCTGCAGCAAAATAAAAAGATCCATTCCGTTGAGAAACTGTACTGCAGCTTGATAGCAATGATATTGTATTAGGTGATGTCTGATCATTGCGGTTCTACATGCTCAACTTAGGAAGTACTAGAGTGCCAGCCAGAATACACTGACTTGTCCATTTTCAACCCAAATAATTCATTACATAGTATGATTAAATAAGAGTAAGCAAAAGACGGGTTGAAGATGCTCCCCATCCATGCTCCCGTTCTTGTGATGCTTTGGAGCTCTCAAGTTTTTCAGCGGTACTGCATGACAAGAGAGCGCATCGTGAGTTCAAAAGCAAAGCATCATCTCAACTGTTTGCAACATAACTAGAACTATAGGCTTACTCCCAAGTGCAACATAAACAAGAGAGCAGTGTGTTAAGTCTAGTTCACTACTTCACTTGACCATTCGATGGATTAGAAACACCAACTCACTGAACAAGAAATGCCAGTGAGCTAGTGCCAGTGCACACAGTACAATAGAAGATTTCACACTAAATTGCCAATGAAACAGGACACTGTTGTCTAAAATGCCATCACATCTGAAAAGAGGCATTCAGAAACCCCAAAACAAATAGAAAAACATGTTGGATATATGGAAAGCTTCTACAGAACTTACTTTTACAAGAGATTTAACACAGGTTCCGAATTGTTAAGTACCAAAATCTGAGAATCAGTTTTATATGCAGATTAAATTGCTAACTGCAAGTTTAGACAATCACACCATAGTCACACCATACTAAATGTTAGCCTAGAGATGACAGTGGTGATCCAGAAAGAAACACCAATTCATATGTAAAGCACTAGACCAAAACCTACACTGCATAACATGAGCAAGAAACCACACAACATCCAAGTTGAGATTGACAACAGAAATATATGTGCAACAATATACTATGGGCAAATCTTCCAACAGACTATTTACACCTGTACCAGTTCGACCATCATAGAGTGGCTTGGTATGCTTGGGATATGGCATAGCCAAACGGGATAAATCATCAATGATACGCTTATGCAAACCTAATGCAGGCTTAGGTTACAGGTTAGGAAGAAGGGGCCGGAAGCTTTTGGTGCGTACCTTGATGAAGCCAATGTCCTTGGCGTTGCTGCGGAAGCACTGCCTGCAGCACATGAGGCCGTACTTCCTGATCAGGCCATGGGGGTTGGCGCACACACGGCTGCAATTACAAACCCACACCACGGCATCCATTAGCAACCATCGACATCAACAACTCCACTAGTGTAATACTAGCACGCAAATCTATTTGAACTAAGAAGCACCAAAGCGCAACTACAAGTTCGTGCCACAATCCTGACGGATCAAACGACGGATGTAACACAGATGTATCGTAGATTCACGGAACATTTAAGTGGGAGCGACGAGGGACGAGGGGGATAGAGGATTACCAAACCCTGGATCCGGGGCCGTAGTTCTTGGGGTGCGAGTTCCACACGTTGGAGTGTCCCATGGTGACGGCGGCGGCGGCGGCGGCGAGGAGGAGGGGCTCTCGAGTCTCAACGTGTAAACCCTAACCTTCTCTGACTCGGCTTGTGCGACTGAAGAACCGGCTTATGAAGAGAGGCGGATGGCATCGCTTCACTGGGCTTTCGCTGGGACAAAGATGGGCTTGTACGGTACAGATGTTAATGGGCCAGATAAGAGTATAAATTCAACCCATTCATTTGTTTGAGAGAATAAGCTACGAGCAAGGCCTATAATACGGCTGTAAGGATTTCTTTTAGCCTACTCTAATGGTTTAGCTCTTCACAATTAATGTATGGTTCATTTGTCTCTCTCACAATGTTTTTTGGTTCTTGTACATAAGCGGACTGTAAGCTCACAACCCACCTTTTCTCTTTCCTCATCTCTCTCCTCCACCTCATCATTTAGCCAACTTACAGCCCTCCATAATACATACTCCCTCCGGTTCGGTAAAGGAAGTCGTTTTTGTGACACCCCGTGTCACTTATAGGTTTAGCACAATGATTATGACAAATAAATCACTCATCTCATCACTCATGACATGATTAAATGCATTATTTGTAATGATTTTCATTTATGATAATATTATGCATTAATTACATATTTAATATAAAAAAATTAAATTGACAAGTGAGAGTTTTTACTTTGGTGCCTAACATGTTTTTGAACTCAGTGGCATGTTAGTTTGAAGATTCAAAAGTCAAATTTCGAATTTGAGTTCATTTGGTTCAAAATTGGTTAAGTTATAGCCTTTTCATTTTAACCTTTTTAGAAGCCAAATTAAAATTAAAATTACTTAAACATGTTACTTTTGGCTAACATAAAAATAACACTTTGAAGTATGTATTTTCATATAGGCATGTTGAACTTGATCAAAAACATCTTTTACTTACTCAAATTGATGGTCAAAGTTGAGTCAAACCCCTGTTTTCAGCCATCCTAAAAATCTGGCTAAGTCTTGGAAAAACAGCAGTTTTAGCCAACTTTAGGGCTCAATAACTTTTAATTTGAATCAACACCAAACCAAAACAAGTTCATGGTTTGAAAGCTGGTAGTTTGGACTCTTCAAAAATCATGAACAACTCCAGGATATCAAACCCTAGCTATTTCTTTTTCATGCTCAAAGTCAGCTAAACTCAATTCTGTTCGGGGACTTAGAGAAATTTCTGAGTTCGAGTTTTGGCCGAAGTTTGATCAAATTTATCTCCCAAACCAAATCGAATTGAACCAAGTGACTATAACAAAAGTTGTTCAGCTATGTATCCTCTACAACTTTGATATATGAATTTTGGAAAGTTTCTATATAGAATCTCGAGTTTGAATCAAATGTTTGGGTTGACTTCGGCGGTCACTGTAGCGTCTGAATCGAAATGCTCGATTCAGACTTCGAACAGCAGGGGGGGGGGGCGAGCGCTCGTGCGCTGGCGCCGGCAGTGCCACGCGCCGTGCCCGGCCGGTCTTTGCCACGCGCCCTCGCTACGCATCGCCAGGGTGTGCCCTTTTACATGCGCGCTGCCCCGGTGGCGAGCTCGGCCGGCAGCACCGCTTCAGCGGCGCATTTTGGCCGTGCTGTCGCCGCGCGTGGGCCAGCTCGGTGAATTCACCGCGGTTAAGCCGCGTTTATCCAATTCACCGCGTCAGTAACTCCCTCACATCGCCCTCGTCATCCTCGTCCACTCCGCCAGCCTTGCCACCCTCGCCATCGCCGGCAAACCTCAGAATTCCGGCCGCCATCTCCGCAACCCCACCTCGCCGTGGAACTTCACCTTCCCATCCTCCTCTGCCCCTCCAAGCCCGCTCATTGGCATTTCCTTGAAACCCCTTACATGGCAATACTATATCATGACGTGGAGGGTGTGAGATGACCTACTGGCCAAGAGGTTGACGTGAGATGGATTTTTGGCGAGGAACAGTTGCTGTCGGCCCTTCAATGGCCGACAGGTCCTTTTGTTTTTTATTTTCTTTTTTTGAGATGATATCTCAACGTTTTTTGCCATGGTAAATGCATATGTTCGGTAATAGAACAAAGTGCTCGTGTTGGTGAAAAGAAATTCACACCAAAGATCAATTTTTAAAAATAATATTATTTCATAAAATCGCAAAAATAGGTGGAAAGATTTAGGAATTGTGAAAATAGATATATATCAGCCCTAGGATGGTCGTGAAGAGACCTATCGGCCTCTAAATAGACGCCTAAACTACATGGCAATACTATATCATGACGTGGAGGGTGTGAGATGACCTACTGGCCAAGAGGTTGACGTGAGACGGCTTTTTGGCCAGAAAAAGGACCTCTCGGCCCTTCAATAGCCGACATGTCCTTTCGTTTTTTATTTTCTTTTTTTAGATGATATCTCAACGTTTCTTGCCATGGTAAATGCATATATTCGGTTATATAACAAAGTGCTCGTGTTGGTTAAAAAAAGTCACACTAAAGATCAATATTTTAAAAATAATATTATTTCATTGGAAAATCGCAAAAATAGGTGGAAAAATTTAGGAATTGTGAAAATAGATATATCGGCCCTAGAATGGTCGTGAAGAACCTATCAGCCTCTAAATAGACGCCTAAACTACATGGCAACACTATATCATGACGTGGAGGGTGTGAGATGACCTACTGGCCAAGAGGTTGACGTGAGATGGCTTTTTGGCGAGGTATAGGACCTGGCGGCCCTTCAATGGCCGACATGTCCTTTTGTTTTTATTTTATTTTTTGAGATGATATCTCAACGTTTTTTGCCATGGTAAATGCATATATTCGGTTATATAACAAAGTGCTCGTGTTGGTGAATAAAAAGTCACACCAAAGATCAATTTTAAAAAATAATATTATTTCAATGGAAAATCGCAAAAATAGGTAGAAAAATTAGGAATTGTGAAAATAGATATATATCGGCCCTAGAATGGTCGTGAAGGGACCTATCGGCCTCTAAATAGATGCCTAAACTACATGACAATACTATATCATGATGTGAAGGGTGTGAGATGACCTACTGGCCAAGAGGTTGACGTGAGATGGCTTTTTGGTGACGAGGAGGACCTGTCGGCCCTTCAATGGCCGACGGGTCCTTTTGTTTTTTCTTTTGTTTTTTATTTTCTTTTCTGAGATGATATCTCAACGTTTTTTGCCATGGTAAATGTATATATTTGGCTATATAACAAAGTGCTCGTGTTGGTGAAAAAAGTCACACCAAAGATCAATTTTTAAAAATAATATTATTTCATTGGAAAATCACAAAAATAGGTGGAAGGGACCTATGAGCCTCTAAATAGACGCCTAAACTACATGGCAATACTATATCATGACGTAGAGGGTGTGAGATGACCTACTACTTTATGTGGACCACTCTTTTCAAAGTTGTACCGGCTCTATCATAGTTCAACGTGAATGCCATAAGGGGCTCTATGTGTTAACCAAAAGGTTTTCTCTTACTATGTTTTCTAACTTTACATAAATCAACTCATTTAATGACTAGTCTAAGCATCTCGAATATGCTTTTATACATTTTTGAGTTTAAATTATAAAAAAATCCTAGGTTAAAATCAAAACTTCCTTTTATTGCTATATATGAGCATAATTTCTCTCTCTTTTTTCACTGTACTTAGTTTTTTTGTAGTTATTTAATGCTCTTAAACTTAAGGTAGCAATTTTTTTAACGCATAAATACACAACTAACTTATTTATTTATAGTTCACAAATCTATCCCCGGATTATCCATTTATGACACAGATCCTAAAAGATGACACCCAATAAAAAACCACATCCAGCTGCACTCATCAAGCCCCAAAACGGTTCACAAGCGAGAAAGGCTCTCTCCTTGGCCAGTGACATCACCAACTCGTCGAGGAGAGAGCCCGAGCTCGTTGCCGATTTGAGAAGAGAAGAGGAGTGAGAGAGGGAGAGCGAGCGAGCGAGGGGAGGGAAAGGGTGCGAGGGGAAGGAGCAGGGGAGCCTGCGCCCGGGGCCTCGGGTCACGGAACCCTACAAACCCTATCCCCCGTTGATCGTCGTCTCGGGCCATGGCAGCGCCGGCGCCGGATCGGGCCGCGCTGACGGTGGGGCCGGGCATGGACATGCCAATCATGCACGACAGCGACCGGTACGAGCTCGTGCGCGACATCGGCTCCGGCAACTTCGGCGTCGCCCGCCTCATGCGGGACCGCCGCACCAGTGAGCTCGTCGCCGTCAAGTACATCGAGCGCGGCGAGAAGGTATCGCTCTGATCCCCTTCTCCCTCCCCTATTGGATTCGATTCGGCGCTTGTAGTGGTTGATTAAGCACTCATCGATTCGACCGCGCGTCGCCGCGTCGGTTGGTTTGGATGGTGCGTCTGCGCTCGAAAGAGGCTATTCGATTTGGGATTCTCGCGATTAGTGATGAATCCTTGGTCCTGCGCGTGCTGTCCGTTTCGTGAATTAGGGGCCGCCGTACCTTCAGCCGCAGGATATTTCGTGTGAATTTGGGTTATTATCTGTTGCTTGTGTGAATATTGGCTGTAGCATTGTGCTGTTTGTTCCATCTGATATGGTGAGTATCCCGAATTATAGTTTTGTTCATGTGCAGATTTCATTTGGGTGTGCTGTATTGGGTCTAGTCAAGCATTCTCCACTTCAATCACTAAACAAGCAGCCTTATGCTGATTTAGTGCCAGCCTGACAATTGAATTGGAATAGAAATTTAATCACCCTGCCTGTTCATTTGTTCCAGTAAACTCCATAATTTTGATGTGTCTTGAGTAGCTGGCCAGTTGGTTGCAAGATTGGAATTTCGGCTAATAGCATCAAATAAACTATATCAACAAGGACTCAAACAAAGATCTAGATTGTTTGATTCTTTATTATTGAGTTTATTAAAAAAGGATGTGGATATGGCCATCACTTTTTTCTTGAAAATAATATTTTATGCCCGTGCCACCCTGGGAATCGAACGCGGGTCGCGAGCACCACACTCCCATGCGTCCACCACTATGATGTCACAGGCTATTCAGTCACAGTATATCTTGTTGGATTTATTTTATGCAAATTTAGTAAATATATGGTGTGGTATAGGGATTTAACTTACTTAATCCCAAAAAATGTTTCCCCATTTTGCCGTTGCATAAAAAAAGGAATAAAAAAAGAAATCCTTGTTTTGAAGTACCTCCTGGGCCCTAAAAGTCATACAGTTTCCTTTTTAGATAATGATTAAAAATAACACAGGTAACTGGCTTGTTGGGACTATACTGCTGTGCTGGGTTGCTGGCTGTATACTGGAATTCGCTCTTACAGCTTGATGCTAGCCATTAGGCATGATCTATTGATCCTGTATTCATGCATATAAAATCTTATCATCCATCTGGATCCAACATTTGTGGACACCACACCTACTTTTAATCGAACGATGGCAATGGCGTATGATTTGGCCCAGGTCATGTATAATCTATAATTGGTAATGATGCTTAACTATATACCACAGCTAACTACTACTTGATGCATAAGAGTGTATGTCTTATTGAAAGAAGTAGAAAGATTCTATGTCCAGGGCCCAACAAAATGTAGAGTAACTTTCACAAAACCACATTATATTGGGAAAACTATCACAAGACCACACTTTTAAGTGATAATTTCATGGCACACACTTCCCATTCCATAGCATTCCGTAGAATTATAGGCGCATCGCCATCATATCAGTGTGCTGGTTTCACAAGCCTATCCTGTTTCTGTTAGCTTATACTGAGGAAGTTGCTGACTTGTGAGTTGTGACACTGCACAAGAGCTGACATATTTTGATTGAGTAGCAAGGTTGGGGACAAAGTGGAATCCTTTTGATACACCATGAAGTGGAATGCATAAATAATCCCATCCCCATTCAGCGCCACCCAGGCATGCAATTACATTGACACGCGTAAGCTCTTTACTGAATGATCACATTCTATATCCATGTATATATCTAACTGGAGGTACTTGTGCAATTTTTTTATGCCATCGCTTTACTCTTCCTGTGGCCATCTGTTTTGGTAGTTCTTGATATAATAAAAAAAATTGAATTTCTGGAACTAAGGATAGTTGAACAGGTGCCTGTTGATTCCCTTCGCCTTTGGCTTCTACCCATGAGAGACCAACATCAATTCATACTAAAGGTCCAATAATATTTATGATCCCTATCAATATCCAGACTTTAGGCCTAATTTTATGGATCCTCCCTCTCATTCATTAGGTGATTTGTTTTAAATAATTCCTAATTCCAGTGTTCATGGTTCGTGCAAACACGAGCGTGTTCCTTAATCTGTTTTCCTTGTGCATTTTCTTGTTCTTTCGTAAGCACTAGGTAATCAGTTGTCACTGCTCGGTCAAAAAATTCTGTTATCACTGCACTTGGTCTTCTTTATAATATATCTTGCATTATTGTGTGCAGATAGATGAAAATGTCCAGCGTGAGATAATTAACCATAGATCGTTGAAGCACCCTAATATTATTAGGTTTAAAGAGGTGAGTCAGGATCATGATGCTGTTTTTCCCTGGGCTTCCATCGTTAAACATTTCTGAAATATATTTCTTATGTATGCCTAGGTTATTTTAACCCCAACCCATCTTGCTATTGTCATGGAATATGCCTCTGGTGGTGAGCTTTTCGAGAGAATATGTAAGAATGTGCGATTTGGTGAAGATGAGGTTTGTGTTTGCCTCTTGGTTCATCTTTCTTGATACATCTCTTTCTTCATCATACCAAATGCATCTTTATGTGTTTTCAGGCTCGCTACTTCTTCCAGCAGCTTATCTCAGGAGTGAGCTACTGCCATTCAATGGTATCAGTTATTATAGTGACATATCTTCCATCCTATTGTTACTGTTTACTCATCGACGCATTAAGCTGAGCTGTATTTTTTTTTCATCCTTATTTTCAAGCAAGTATGTCACCGTGATCTGAAGCTGGAGAACACACTGCTAGATGGGAGTGATGCTCCTCGCTTGAAGATATGTGACTTCGGTTATTCCAAGGTTGTTCCCTGATCTATTGTAGCTAATATTGTGTTATGTTACATCACACACACTTAATGAACACTGTCGTAGAATGATGAATGAGACCACATAGTTTTGTTGTTTCTTTCTAATGAAGAATTCCATGCACTCTCCATTTTCTTCAGTCATCTGTTCTGCATTCCCAACCAAAGTCGACTGTTGGAACACCTGCCTATATCGCACCTGAAGTTCTATTGAAAAAGGAATACGATGGAAAGGTACTTATGCTATCACTTTCCTAATTTATATCTTGAGAAATGCATTTTTGGGTGTTGGGAACTTCACGTCAGTGCAGTGAAGTTCGATAAACGTGCAGTAGCGATGGGCATTGTTGTTGTTGGTGGTCATGCTGTGTGTGTTGTGCATCCATGCTTAGTGGTCAGAAACTTTCAGTTATGATTTGTCATTAGTAGTAGCACTAACAGTCCAGTTACCTCCTATATGAGGAAAGCTTCCCGATGAATTCTGTTGATGACAAACAGATTGCTAATGTATGGTCATGTGGAGTGATCCTTTATGTTATGCTTGTTGGTGCTCTGTGTGTGTTGTGCGCCCGTGCTTAGTGGTCAGAAAACTTTCACCTATGATTTATCATTAGTAGTGGTAACTGTCCGGTTACCAAATGAGGAAAGCTTCTCCTCGCTGATAGATTTGTTTATGACAAACAGATTGCTGATGTATGGTCATGTGGTGTGACCCTTTATGTTATGGTTGTCGGCGCATATCCTTTTGAAGACCCAGAAGAGCCTAAGAACTTTCGCAAGACAATTCAGGTAATCTTTTTTTTTTCATGCTTTAGCTGCGTTTCGTTTCTGGGTACAAGTTGAGTGCACGCAGGTATGCTCGTGTGCGTTGTACATGCGGGGGTGTCCTAGCACATGTCTAAATGTCTAAACTGGATCTGCTACTTCTGTGTTTCTATGTGTTTACGCATTCACCCATTTTATGTAGCAAATAAGCTAATAGCATCGTCTTCTTGCAGCGTATCTTGAATGTTCAGTATGCTATTCCAGATAACGTGAACATATCTCCAGAGTGCAGGCATCTAATTTCAAGGATTTTTGTTGGCGACCCTGCCATGGTGAGTCCTTTTATGTTGTAATTATAACCAAGCTTTGATCCTTGCTATCATAGGTTCGGAAATCAGAAGTGTTTGGGATGTATTCATCTTTATGTGGTTTTCTTGACATTTCTTGTTTTATAAAATATGCAGAGGATAACGATCCCTGAAATACGGAACCATAGTTGGTTCCTGAAGAACCTTCCTGCTGATCTGATGGATGATGATAGCATGAGCAACCAATATGAGGAACCTGATCAGCCAATGCAGACCATGGATCAGATCATGCAGATTTTGACAGAAGCCACCATACCACCTGCGTGTTCTCGCAGTATAAATGTCCTAGCTGATGGACTAGACGAGGACGACATCATGGATGATCTCGAATCCGACTCGGATCTTGATGTTGACAGCAGCGGTGAGATTGTGTATGCAATGTGAGTCGCATGTCAGATAACCATCTTACCAGTCAACCAAAGAACCGATCAGGCACGGGATGCCCTGATGTTGTATACTCTGGCAAAGAACTAGCATCCTTTTGTGAAAAATCGTCCTGTGCAATTGGACTTGCAATCGCCACTGTAGTCAAACTGGTTACTCCCCTTGGGAAACTAGCCTCCTCCTCCTTCCTTTGTACTGAGGTTTGGATACTCTCCAGCTTCGACTTGCGTGTTACAGTTACATATGTACAAGTAGTTTACTCCTGTCGATCTGTGAACTTTGGATCTGCTGGTATTTTACAAGGTCTAGTTTATATCTCAGTATTTTAAAGTTTGTGCTTGGGGGGGGAGGGGCACACCCAAATTTGTTTGCGGGTACGTTCACGTGTGCCTGTGTTAGAGGCACGCCAAAATATTTGTTACAGGCTCGTTCTCGTGTGCGTGTGTTATGGCTCTTGTCCGGTATGGTCTTACGACTTAAACACGAGCCTCTGAAATTTAACTATTGTAAGTTTGACATCGAAATGGGTTACACGTCGGCACGTCCAGTATACGCTATTGCATTTTGCTTTCTGGGCGCATGATGGATGCTACTGAATGCTGAGTTTTTTTTTTTTTTTTTTTTTTTTTTTTTGACTGAATGCTGAGTTTTGATCACAAGCGCGTCAGATGCCGGATGAACTGGCCGTCGGTCGTGTGAATCTGACTGACGCGGATGGCGGCGACGTGCGCCACGGATGGCCCATCTGTACACTTGAGGCCCAGACGTGCAAAACTCAGCCGGCTGGCTTTTGCTGCTAGGCTTCACTAGCTAAGAAGTGGAATCAGTCGGCCTACACATCCGGACATAGCAAGGCGGTATTCCTATATGACTTTTGGACTTTTACTTTAAGATACATGCGCACGTGTGCACGCAATAAATATTGGTGAATTGAAAAAACTGGTGTGTGTAAAAAATTATTCAGCCATAATATTGGTGAATGTAAACAAGAGTTAAAGAAATATATTTGTGCATATAAAAAATGTTGGTGACAATTAAACTAGACTTTTAAAGAGATGTTGATGAATGTTAACAAAGGTTGGTCAGTGTCCAAAATGTTAAAGAAAAATATTGGTACATGTAAAAAACAGTTAACGAAAAATATTCCAAAAAATATTTTGTCAACATCAATAAAATATTGTTGTATTCGAAAAATGTTGTTGATGCTCTTCATTGTCTATTGGGCCATTGCTGCCTTTGTTGAGTCCCCTAGCACAAGCGCTACCCGACCGCATCGTCATCAACCTTTCCTTCCCAGTATAAGGGCTTCCGTTGCTTTTGACACACCTGCGCAATCACACCACTAATGTTCCACCCGGCCAACCCAAACAATAGAGTTCACCTGCGCTAGTATGTCGAAATCTATACGAGTCATATGCTTACCCTACACTCTTACATAACTAAATACTTCAGAAGTTATTAAGCTGTTAGAAATGATAAATAGTGTAGTTAAAAGTGATGAATAATTATTTGAAAACGGAGAAAATTTCACGACATCAAAACTGCAGGACATTAATTTCTTTAAAAAAAACTGCAGGACAGCACAGCCGGTACAATCTTCTTCAAAATGCAAAGATGAAGCCCCTGTACTCGGATGACGCTCCATGTTTCGATTTCAGCGAGATGAGTTGGCGCTAGAGACAAATGTATGCACTCAGCCTGAAGCGAGTTCCAACAAACTGCCCCGAAAGAAGAAGAAAAAACATGCAAACAAGCAAGCTAACAAGGGGGTAGGGGTGAGAGTGGAGTAGTGCTCCATGCTTGGCTTGTAGCGCTAATAAAAAGACCGAAGACCGACAGCAAGCTGGCAATGCAGCAAGGGTTGGGAGGAGAAGAAAACAAACAAACAACGGTTACCGAGAGACAGGATAGAGCCTAGCGGTTCCAGCGCTGTTCTAGAGAAGAAATCGGCAGAGGCTTGTCGATCGATGCAGTCCGGCATCGAGATGGAATATTGCTCCATGCGCGTTCCGACTTCCGAGGGGGGCACCATGCCGCTGCTTCGCCATGCTGCTACCTCGCTTGGGCCTTGCCCTTGTCCGTTTTCTCCTTCTCCTCTTCAGGGCTTCAGGCTAATGTACTCTGTGTGTCTGGGTACGTAGAGAGTGATTCGATCTGGCTGCGGAAGGAGGCGTGCATGCTGCGTGGGAGGCAGCCACAGAACAAAAGGAAGCGACCGTGTTCGTGTCGTGCCTGTCGCTCTCTCTATCCCTCCACCGCACCAGCCCCATGCGGCCATGCACGGCAGAACACTGGTCACTGGCCGGCATGATAAGGCTGCATCTCCCAGCATCAGCGAGCTGTGCTGGTCGATACGATAGGAAGCAATGCCGGCCATTGGCTACGCAGTGTGGTGGGGAATCGAATCCCACCTGCATGCTGCCGTTTAGCTACCACCAGTAGGCCACACACGCCGTGCACAGCATGCATGTACATACACCTTCCTAGCTAGGGCAACTGGTCCAGTCTCCATGTCCCTGGCGCCCTGGGCCCGCTGCTCTCTCTCTCTCTCTCTCTTCCTCCGTACAGGCAGGCAACCTGCCAGCTTTGGCGTGGCATGCATGGCCAGTTCAGTCGTTCGCCTTCTGCTTTTTTACCCCTCTGGGCACTTGACTGCGCCAGCGTTCCGATATGGCTGATCTGAATCTCTGTCGCCTGACTGACGGTCTGAGCCGAGTGCGTTCTTGCCTCAAAGTGAAGACAACCCGCTCGCCCGACTCCTGCTGCTGCACGTCGTGAGGAGATGGAACGGCCGGGCACGGCGAGCAGTCTCTGAGCTCGGTTCTCTGGACATGTTCAGAGACAAGTTTGAACAAGTATTTTTTGGGCATGATGGTCCAATCATATTATGATATTATACTATACGACATGTTTATTGTAATGTTTATCACGATGCAATATCACTGCCTGGTGCCCATGAGTCTAGACTCACTGCTTTCGACACGGATGTGTCTAGGTAAAATTAATTATTAGTTCTGTTTTTGCTAGTTACCCAAATCATCATTAACCAACTTTGAGATCCATGCACGTACTCCGTATATTTAATTATATGTAGGACAATATATGAGATGTTTGAGGGCGAAGTGTATAGTTGTATAACCAGTTACGGCATGTATACACAGGCAACAAACGCTTGTTAACAGGGTCTGGTTAAAAGTTTAAACCCTCTACCTACTGCTAGTTGCATTGCATTACATGTTGTTGATGCCGGATGCCCAGATCGAAGTGTTTAGATGGCCGTCGTCGTGTATCGTGCGTTTGGCATCATACCAGTACTGCTCTATAGCTTGTTTGGCAGACGATCACAAGAACGGAGAGCTACACTCATCTACATGGGAACAGAACTAACTAAAAGAGCGAAGCCACTACTGTTAGGTGATATACATGGAAGATACGAAATTTAGTTGATCTGCTATTTATTTCTCCTGAACATGGATTTGGCAAAAGCCAAATAATGGAATGACCACAAAAATGCAGGCAAAAATGGGGAACAACCAAACAGAAATGCTGCTTTTGCAGCAAAACCTGCAGCGCTGCATGCATTCTACTCTGTACCAGCGTACTTGGAGTTTCGATCAGAAGCCTGATCGAAACTCCAAGTACGCAGCGAGCAGCGAGCACCACTGGCTACATATACTACCTTTCAGGAAATGCAGGCTTAAGAACACACATGCTACATACTAATCATCTACAACGTCTTTGAAGGTAAACCCATCTATGATGCATATTCATAATGCACTTGAGACGATATGATCAATCCATAATGACCTCACGTAAAACACCAAATACTACAGAGCTATCCATCACTACAGCAGAATAGCAGATCGAGATCGAAGAAACAAAGATAGTACCAATATGAAGCTCTGATTAATAACAGTAATAAGGAAAGTTACTCCCGTTCTCCCATACACTGATCAACAAAAACAACAGCAATTAAAACGCCCATGATTAACCTCCCCCGGAGTGGATTTCACTCAAAACACAGTCAAATTAAACCGCAACATAAAGCTACACTGAAGACTGAACGGATCCAGCTACTGATCACGTACTAGCTATTCTGTCATGTAGTAGGAACAGCACCCCCCACCTATCCGTACGTCGGAACAGGCTCGATCTCATGGGAACGCGCCGTTGGGGGTGGGCAAGTCCGGCCACGCCACCGACATCGCCGCTGGGCCGGCCCAGTACTGCATCTCCGGCGCCGGTAGTGACACCGACGGGAGGTCGAGCCCGATCGTGGCGGCGCTGCTCAGCGCGGCCGAGACGCCGCTCGACACCGGCGGCGGGAGGGAGGAGGCCACCGCGGTGGTGCAGGGCAGCGACGTGGCGCCGTGGGCGTCGTACTCGTGCGGGCGCCCGGCGGCGGCGCTGCTCACCACCGCGTGCAGCTGGTCGCTGTAGTAGCTCGCCGCGGGCGGCGGCGATGGCGGCGGCAGCTTCAGACCGAGCCCCGACAGCACGTCGTGCTGGCCCAGCGTCCCCATGCCGAGCTGGGCGTCCATGTGCGGCGGCGTGGTAGGGACGAGGCGCGGCGCGGCCGGCGGCCACAGCGCGCCGCCGCCGGCATTGCCCGCGCCACCCGGCAGGACCTGGAGGCCGGGCAGGTGGGGCATGGTGTCGAGTCCGAGGAGCCTGTGCATGTTTCCACCGCCGCCGCCGTGCACGCCCTGCCTGGCGCTGTTGAGCAGCGCCATGAGCTGCGCGGCGGCCGCCTGCTGCGACGAGGCCCAGGGCACCATGGGTCCGGCGGAGCCCATGCTCATGCCCAGGCCGACGCCGAGGCCCAGCGACGGCGGCGCGCCGCCCACCATGGCCTTGCAGGAGACGGCCGGCTTGGCGACGGGCGTCGGCATGGGGCGCGGCTTGCGGCAGCCGCCGCCGATGGGGACGTTGCGGAGCGCGCCGCCCTTGGTCCAGTAGCGGCGGCACGTCTTGCAGAAGTGGCGCGGCTGGGTGAGGTTGTAGTTGTTGTAGTAGCAGAACTTGGTGTTGGAGGAGTTGCACCGGGGGCAACGAAGCGGCGCCTGCTCCGCCGCGCCTGCTTGCTGCCCCTGCCCCTGCGGCGAGGACGTCGCTGACGTCGACCGCTGCTGCTGGGCGGAGGAGCGCGAGGAAGTCGACGAGGACGACGTGGGGGACGGGTTGGTGGAGACGATGGGGTGGTGCAGCAGCAGGGGTAGGGATCCCGGGTTCCCGTCGTTCACGCTCTTCAGCTGGTCCATGGCTGCGCCTCCGAGCAGTTCTTGGATCATGGTGATGGATGGAGGAAAAACACAAGCTGGAAAAGGCTTCTTGAAGCAGAAGGGGGATGGGGGTTCTTTCTTGGAGATGGCAAAGGAGCGGTGTGGTGTGGGTTGCTTCTCTTTCAGGTTCTTGCTTTGTGGTATGAATTAGAGGGATGGGGGTGGGGTACTAGTACTGGGGTGTGGCGGTTTATAAAGAGGTTGGAGCAGGGTGAGGAGGAAAAGGATCATGCCATGGACTGGATTGGATTGAGCTAGGGCTAGCTGCTTTGTCTCTGTACCCTGTTGGCTTTGTCTCTGTTCAGAGCTAAGCTTTGTCTTGATGTGTAATTACCTTGGACACTTTGTTGGCTGCATGTGGGTGGGAACCAGGGTTTTAGGAATGCAAGATGGTAGGATGTGGGGACCACCAGCAGTAGTACCTTGGAATGATGAATGTGGTAGGGTTTCACTTCACAGTTTGGAACACTGCCATATGTGTTCTAGTTCTAACTGACCAACTTGTCTCTTTTTTGTACCCATATGCAGGCGATCATTGTTCAACTTTACCAAATTATCTAGCCTAGTGTAGACCCTAATTTCACAGATGGTTTTTACGGCATGTGTACACTTTTCCCTTTGCTGAAAATGTAGACCCTGATTCCTTGGTGTACTTTTCATCGAAATAGAACGAGAGTAACCGTACGTACAAAACTATGATTCCACGTACGTACGTATGCGTGACGGCGACAAGATGTATCATCGTGTGTTGAGTATACCGCGTACCAAGAGTATAGTATACGGAAATGAGTGGAGCCCGTGCATCGCATTCCAACGAGTGTGTGGTAGGCAACGTCATGATCAGCAGCCGGGTAGGGCCGGGGCGGCAGCGTGTGATCATGGCACTCCAACTCAAGGCCGGAGGAGCACTAGAAGTTGCCCAAGAGAGGGATCAAATCATCACAGGAATTTTCTAAGCCCAAAAGAAAGGAACATGCTCATGAGCAAATAGCCAAATCATGCAGCTAGCAGTGGAGACGGTCAGGGGGGATTCTCCATTCCCCAATCATGCAGTCAATGCCCGGGATCGGAGAGGCCAGCCCAGAGACCGCAAGAGTACAAGGCCATGTGTCGTTGCCATGCAATGCCTGCAACAGCTGTGGCTCCAAATTTGTTCCAAAAAAGTAATGTGGCTACTGAACCTGACAATTTGGGGCCTTGGAAGCCTCTAAAAATGGGCTTATCGCCCACCAGCTTGGTCGGCAGGAACTGCCTTGACCGTCCCGGCAAATGCCAGGGCTCTGTGACTCATGCTTGAGGTGACAACCCGCCTTGACCCCCCTGCAACTGCAATTTGGTTTGAACAAGCCACAGGAAGCATGCATGCTTTTTGGCGTTATGCTTTAGTCATCAGCATCCCTGATCTCACCACTTCATGATTACAAGTGCTATTGCAGTATTGCCAATGTCATTGTCTTTTTTTTTTAAATTAACCAATGTCATTGTCTTTGCTTGTCACATTCTAACCATTTACAGATTCAGGAAGACAACAAATGCAGAAGCTAGAAGAAAAGGAAACAATAGGGCATTGGAGGAGCATGTTAGAAAAACTTGAACAGGGCTATCACTGGTTTAATTACACTTTATACATACACATAAAGAAGCTTGTTCTTGCACTGTCAATGAGAGGTTCATACTTCATACGACTAGTACTCCAATACTCATCATATATTGGCCACAGCCCAAGAAATTTGGCAAGGATGCTTATGTGAACGTACGCTGCTACAGTGCCCAACATGACAACCTGATTTGTCTGGACGTGACAAAACGCATATACCACTACCTGGCACGCAGCACGCGTGTAGTCCCATATACCGTGCTTCGCTCGCCTTCCCGTCTGCTGCCGCGGCGCCCATGCATGCATGCATCAATGCATGTTGTACACTGGCTGCCTGGCTGTGCGGCGCGGCAGACTGGTGGGAAAAAAAAAAATTGGAATCCTCCCTGGTGCAAAGCGCAACCGGCATCCCTGGACCGGTCGCCTCTCGCGTCTCGCCTCGCCCGGTCACGGTCGGCCGGCGTGGTGGCCCGTCGTCCAATGCAACGCCGTGGGGGCCAGCTCGTAACGCACGCCTGTCGTCATCACGGTCACGACCATGCAGATCCTTTCCTTCTCAGATTATTCGCCAATCACCGCCAGAAAAAAGTGCAGAAAAGAAAAGGTACTCTCCCCGCTGGTGGTAGTAGCGAAACCCTGGTCTCCGTTCCCATTTCGTCTCCAAAGCCGGGCAGAGTTCATTACCAATACCAGCATCTCTTTCACCGTTTGGGTCCCGATCGATCAGAATACAAATCCCAAGCCGCTTTGGTAGATCGGTTTTCGAATTTTCAGACACGCCGAAAGCCTGAAATCTGTAGAAGAAAGAAAGCACCAGATGTTTTTCCACGACGCCAAAGTCCGGACCATTCGAAGCTAAGAGGCCTTGCTGGCCGGTCGTTAAGCAAGTACTCCGTACAGCGGCAACTCGTCGGCGAATGATTAAGCGCGGCCGTACGCCGGCCAGTCAAATTACGCCGCGGCGGCAGCGAGAGTCGGAGGTGGCCAGGTGGGGGTGGGGGCGCGGCAGCCCGACAGGCGGTCGTACGCTCTCCCCCCGGCGGAAACGACCGCGTGCAGGTGCCCCCACGCCCACCCGGATTCCTGCGCCCGCGGCCGCGCAGGCGCAGCACGATCTGATCCGAAACCCAGCCCAACCCCAACGCGACGCGGCCGAGCCGGGCGAGTGCCCGGCGGGCTCTCGTCTCGTCCCCTCGGCGCGGCGCGGCATGCCACTGCGCTGCGCGGCCTTGGCAGCGGCCGGCCGGGGCAGGGTCGGTCACCTCTTGTTTGGGGCCGACCCGGCTGGGCGCGCGCGCAACGCAAAGGCAGGAGGCCCCGGCCGGCAGGGCGGGCAGACGCGGCAGGGGAGGAGGGGAGGGGGCCAGCCGGCAAGCGCAAAGCGCAAAAGCGACACGCGCAAAAGCGAGAGGCTAGCTAGCTAGCGGCTCGGATGCTCGGCTCCTCTCGCTCCTCCTCCTACCTGGTGGAGTGGTGGTGGTGGTGGTGTGCCGATGGATTGACTGACTCCTAGAAACCCGGGCTTCCCAGTCCTTGCCCGGCCGGCACCTCGCTGCGGCTGCTTCGCTTCTCCGGGACATGACGACCGATCATGTGTGGGAGGGAGGCCGACGAGATGCGGTGCAGCTCAGCCAGCGTGAGAGATTCTCTCCTCGACCTCGACTCGACCCCCTGCCGTGTCTGCGTGCGCTAGCACCTACTGGCACTCTATACTCTGCTAGGCGCACGTAGCTCGTTCCGTGTCATGATGGTACACGCTACTACCCTGACCGCCATCAGGTAGGAGTAGACACCACTGTTCATTCGGATTCCTTTGTAGCATTCCCCTGGCCTGGATGCGCATCTGATCTGTATGGCATGGTGTTTCCTCCCGTCCCTTCACGCATGAAGATCGTCGTATGTATGTTCGACTTCGGTTGCCGGTGCAATAGAATTGGCGGGAGTATATTATGGCAGGATCAGTCACCTGGGCAAACCAACCCTCCTCCAAGAAGAAACCACGAAATATTCTTGCCATTGAAAACCCAATGGCAGTGTTGTGGTACTTGATGAAAGGAGCACATGTTTGGGATGACACAAAAAGCAATATAGAAGCAGGAGTACAATCAAAAGCTCTGAGTTTAGAAGGGGAAGCCAGTGATGACCAATTGATCAGGAAGGACTCAGAGAGGAGCATGGAAAGGTCCAAAATTGCGGTGTGTATCATGATGGGTCATGAGTGAAGATGGAAAGGAGAGGCTGGTTGTTCTTGGGAGCGATAGAGAGACAGATAAAGAGGGACTCGACATCAGACATCAAGAAGCACTCCGGAATCGGAGTCTGGGCACGCTGAAATCTTGGGCGAGTGGGCGAGCCATGAGCCATGAGCCTGCCTGGTCACTCGATTGTGCCCCTGCCCAGCACTTTCGGAGTTCGGGAAAGATGAATGAATGAGTCGACGGATGGATGCGTCGAGTGGACGGCCGAAAGGACGGGTGCAGGCAGCAGGCAGGCAGAGTGGGTGCAGGGCCTCTTCGTACGGTCCAACACATGTTTGTCCGCCCGCCCGTCGGCGTCTCGCTGAATGACAGGACGTGACATGAGGAAACAAACTCTTGTACCCTTCCATGCTTTTCCCCCCTGTGTGCTCGCTCGCTCACCTGTGGGCTGTGTGAGTGAGTGATCATCCTGCACGCACGAAGCTCAATGCATGCATGCACGTCGGAAGAGAAGAATATCGGGTGGGGCCGCCGCGTCTTTTCTCGCCGGCCGGAACGAGGACGAGAGACTGGACTGCAGATTAGGGTGGAGGCATGATGATGGTGGTCAAGCCCGGGATTCGTGCCCGTCTGCGCTAAGCTGTTCAAAAAGGTGCGGAACGGCACGCGCTTGAAAATTGGGCGCTCCCCTGCCTGCTGCTGGGCTCGCGCGCTCCTCGCAAAATCCACGCTTGAACGAGGTGATCTTCCCACCAGAATCTTTCGGTGGTCTCATTGAGACCGAGAGCTCTGCTCACTTGGAAATTCAGCATCCAACAGTATTGTATTCTTCAGTAGCTTATCGTACCATTAGATGGCTGCAAAAATGGCTGATAATAAGCAATTTGGCTGCCTGTTGAGGCGTGAGCATGGAATAGTCACTGGAATACTCGTTGCGAGAAGTTTCAGTCTACAGTGCCTTTTGCGCTGCTACTGTTCCGTTCCATTCTGTTCCTGACGGTCCATTTTAACACAGTGCCAGTGCACAGTGCTAGTATGATCAGGGATTCAGGGCTCATGGGAGGACGACGAGCCAGCCAGCGCGTCAAATTAACAATGGCTGCCGGATACCTACGTCACAGCTTTATCAGATCACCCCGCAGCGCGCTCGCTTTATTCCTCGGAATTTCCACACGCGGGGAAGAGCGCGGCAGCGGCAGCCAAGCACAGCACTCACCGGCCGATAGTGCTCCCAATCCAGCACGGATCGGGGCGCGCTGCCAGAGGCAAAACACACAGCATCGATCGGCAACCGGCAAACAAAGATTCGGGAACCGCCATCATCACGGCAGGAACACCTGCTCTGCGCCTGCCCTTCTTCCATCGATCGGCGCCACCCCCCAAGAACATTCCCACGCATCAGATCCTTGCCTCCCCCAATCTTTTTGTTTAATCGATCGCTAGCTATAGGCCTATAGCTAGGCGAGGCTAGGGCAGTGTGCGTCGCAGCGGTAGCATGCTGTGCTTGTGTGTGACAGCGCGAGAGGAGGGAATCGAAGACCGAATCGATGCCGGATCGCCATGCACACCGCATCCTACGCCTTGGACGGCACGAGGCGGGGATCGGAGGAAACCATTGCGCCCATAACGTGATCCAGGCGAGGGCCTGCTCGCCGTCACGGTAGCCAAGGCTGGCTGGCCGGGATCCGGCCGTTATACTAATGTGATACGTACGCCTAACAACGGCAGGCATGAATCATGAGCGATGGGGGTAAAAAGAACGGCGATCAAGATCGTGGTTGCAACTCCCAGGCGCATGATTACTGTCTGCCAATGCCAATGCGCGTCGTTGGGGATTCGGTGCTGCCCCGGACTCGCTTTCAAACGTTGTCTTGTGCGCAGAGTTGTTTAATCTGTCTGCTTGTGTAATCATGGAGATCTTCTGTAGAGACACCATCAGGGTGCGCAGGTAGCCGGCTAGTTGGAAGGGTTGATGCTTAGAGCCATGTACTAGTAGCTCTTACTATTAGAGGAGACCTAAATTGCGCACTCATCCTGTTCATAAGGACAGTAGGACACCATTCAGAGACTACAGTTGCGGAGTTTCAGAGTTCTTTCGAACAAATAGCGAAAATGGAACTATCGCAGGAACATATGGAGCTACTGTGGAAGTGACGTTAAAGAGAGTAGTTGCGCCATTATGTTGTGATTTGCATGCCTACACAGGACAAGACAAGGTTTGGCACATACAGTACTACTGTATCTCTGTACCAAAAAGAACGTCTCTTTGCGTTGAAGTAATTCACATTTGGGTTGTATGTCACGTTTGAATATTTTTAATAAATTACGTTGACTCTAAATAAATCTATTATGAAAATATATTTAGTAACAAATCTAATACTCCCTCCACCCCTTATAATGGGACTATTTACAAATCTTAAAAATCCCTAAATGATAGGACTACTTGGCCATTACCTCGGGTCCGATGCACAACAATGTTTAGTCTCACTCCTAATTACTCCAACACTTGCATGCACGGAAAAAGAAGAATAGAGGGAGGAAATGAGATTGGTCGAAACGATTTTTAATGTGGATCATGATGTTAATATTGTTGGCACCGAAGAGTTTTCATTAAAATTTGTGATGACATCTTTAATGAGAGATAAGTAGTGTTCTTTCCCTTGGTATTTGAGCCAAGATCAAATAGTCCTATCATAAGGGGATGGAGGGAGTAATATATACTTAATATCATAAATATTGATATTTAATTTATAATTAGTTAGATTTAAATTATTAAAACTTCTCAGAAGTGTACTATTTTTGCAGGGCGGGTGCCGTGGGAACAGCGTAGCGGCCGCGCTGGTAGAGGCGAGCTCGCCGGCAAAAATCGTCAAAACAAATTTGGCCCGTGAGGATAGGAGGCCCGCTAAATGGGCTGCTCTGATGATGGTCCTCTGTGTGCACGTCTTCGCGGCCATCGCGGGCTATTGTACCAACGTGGGCGGTGGGCCAGCCTGCAAGCCAGAACCCACAGCAGCAGCAGAGTCCTCCAACTCCAACGGTTCGCGTCTCCGTCCGCGTCCGGCCGTCCCCAACCGAGCGAGACTGCCGCCTCCCGATCAGCCGGCCGCCGCTCCCCATTTCGAATTCCAAACCCCTCCTCGGTGCAGCTCGTCGCCGTCTTCCTCACCTAGCCTCCACTCACCCCCACCCGCTCCCACGGCCGCTGCTCTCGCGCACGATGGCGGCGCCGCCGCGTGAGGAGTGGAGCATGTCCGACTTCGAGATCGGCAAGTACATCGGCGAGGGCAAGTTCGGCAAGGTCTACCTCGCCCGCGAGAAGAAGGTTGGTTCTCGGAACTATTCCTCTCCAATTCAACCCTACCCCCACCCCCAACCTACACGATGAGGGTAATCTGTGCGTGTCGGCGATGAGCCAGAGCGGGTACGTGGTGGCGCTCAAGGTGATGTACAAGGCGAAGCTGGAGAAGTACCGCTTCCACGCGCACCTGCGGCGGGAGATCGAGATCCAGCACGGGCTCGACCACCCCAACGTGCTCCGCCTCTTCGCCTGGTTCCAGGACGAAGAGCGCGTCGTCCTCGTCCTCGAGTACGCGGCCCGGGGTGAGCTGTACAAGGTCCTTCGCGCCACTGGCCGTTTCACCGAGCGCACCGCCGCCACCGTAAGGACCCCCTGCCCCTGTGTCTGTTGTTTCACTGTTATAGTTTTCCCCCAAACTTTGCGACTTTGGTTGGATTGGACCCGTTCTCCTGTTTATGACTTACCTTGTGCTAACCTGAACATATTACTATATTAGAATCAATGACCACATTGTATGATTATGATATTTGTGAGAGAAAAGGAGGGAGTAGGAAGAAAAGCATCTGTAAAAACAAAGTTTCAGAGAACCAGTCCATGAGATGATTAGATCTTAAGTTGGCAATTGTATGATGTTATTTCTACTCAACTCATGAATTGCAGCAGTAGGGTTTTGAGTAACTTGATTTGACTCCGATATAATGTATTATTCATTAATTGCTGATTCGTTGATAGCGGTTTCCTGTGCATTGGAAACAAGTTGAAGTTACAGTTCGTAAAAAAAGTGGTTGAACCAGGAAGGTATTTGATATTTGGAAAGTTTTAAGTTCCATTTGTAAGTTGTCAAAATGGCTCTTGGATTATATAGATTCTTTGTATTATCTGATTGCAACATTAAGTATCATTAGAAATTCTGCAATGCAAACTCTAAGGATTGACCTCATTTTACAAGTTAAGCTGAAACAAAGCTTGTCACAAATTGCGACCACATGTGCACTATGTGGTTTACTCCCCTCGACCTATATATTTATACATGAAACAGTGTGAGACTACATAGCATTTCCTTTAGCATGAAACTGCAGCTTTCGGTAATGTCCTTAATGGCCTCAAACATGTGCTGGCACTGTCATACCAGGCTTCCTTGTAATTTGCTATTCTTTTGTTAGATTCTGACGGCACTGAACCTTACATTTTTAGTATGTCGCAAGCCTTGCTGGTGCACTGGCGTACTGTCACAAGAAGCAGGTCATTCATAGGGATATCAAACCAGAGAATTTGCTGCTTGATATCGAGGTTGGTACTTCTTATGCAGTTGTTGCACCTCAATGCTGTTTTCATTTCTAGCGACCTTTGATTTTGCCTTTATGATGGTATTTATTTCCTGTGAGCAAATTTAGTGGTGCCTCTGTTTTCTGTAGTTTTTCTAAGCTGATGATCTTATTTCTGCACAACATGTATTCTAAAATAACCATTGCTGCAAACCTTGCTCAAAAGTAGTGTCCATACTTCTTACACCATTTCTTTATAATTGTAATAGGCTGATGGTCTTCATTCTGCACACCATAAGCTCTAATAGAACCATTGCTGCAATTTTGCTAGAGAAACTAATATTGTCGTGATGGACATTACTAAATGCTAGCAGTAAAATTGTTAATTATGCTGCCTGTCTCTGAAAGTCTGGGGGGGGGAAAAATTCAGGGTTGGTGCCTCATGCCAATTTCTTGAACCCTTGATGCAACAAGTGTTGATTTGGTAACTAGTTAACTTCCTTTTTGTCCAGGGCCGGCTTAAAATTGCAGATTTTGGATGGGCAGCTCGCTCAAATGCTAAACGACACACACTCTGTGGCACAATTGATTATCTGGCACCGGAGATGATAGAGAAAAAAGCTCATGACCATGCCGTTGACAACTGGACTTTAGGAATCCTGTGCTATGAGTTCTTATATGGCTCGCCTCCTTTTTTAGCCGATGAGCAGGATGATACTTTGAGAAGGTATGGCCTGAGACATCTGTTTTCCTTTTCTCCCCTATCTTCATTCCTTAAGGTTCTGTGCCACATGAATTTTGAGCAGGATAGTAAGAGTGGATTTGACATTCCCTTCAACCCCTCGCATATCTTCAGAAGCTAAGGATCTCATTTCCAAGGTAACATAAAATATTATTAGTTATATATCATATATAAGGGATTTATGAAATTGGTGGGTGTGGGCTGGACTATTGACTTAAAGTGCAATCTTGTATGCAGCTTCTAGTGAAGGATTCAAGCAAGAGGCTTTGTCTTGAAGACATAATGAAGCACCCATGGATCCAAAGGAATGCAGAACCTTCAGGGAGTTGCATTAAGAAAAGAGACCTAGGAGAAGTTAAGGTAAGTGATAATCCTTCTATTTATTTCTGTTGGCCGTAAGAGGATGTGAAAGGCCAAAGTTCAAAAGTTTTGACCAGCGTTAATCAAATTATGTGCATATTTACTGTGTGAAAGTTATATAAGTAAATATGTGTTTCGGAAACCTTTTAATATGGTATTGGTTTTGAAACAATCTGTATTATATTGCAAGAGAACGCAATGGCCAAAGTATGCTCTTAACGCTTTCAAAATCCTAACATCCTTTTAAAAGGAAACGGGGGTAGGTGTGATTGTGCAAGATATCTTCTGATTAACACACTCTAGTAGTTCACTGAGCATGGAAAATATTATTTTGTCCCCATATGTATAATATTCTTGTTTAGTTTCACATACTTTATCTTTTTCATATCTGCTTATATTAAGCTGTCAAATACAAGGATTTAACGATTATTGCACCCATAAGAATTAATGCATGCTCATATCCAAAATAGCCAGTAACTATATCAATATGCTAGATTGCTAGTACACTTTCATACCTGCTGGGTGAGATACCTGGTATGAACAAAAGGATGTCTCATTTTTTTTTCTATATTTCTGTATGTTTATTATATCAGCAATGCACCTTTTCTCTGCTGACTACTTGTAGATGTCTACTGTGGAGTATCACTACGATGTTTTGCTAAATTTTCCTTGTGATTTTCTCTGCAGCCTGTACTCACCTGAAAATCGGCCTGTTTTGGCGAAAGACTTGTTTGCCGGTGGCCCAGAAACTTCACATCCGAACTCCTCGCTTCTGGAGGTCAATTGTGAGGGCACTGTGGATGTTAGTAGTTCTAATGGTTCTGGAGCGGGCGTGCGCCTGCAGGCTTGCTCCTACAGGCTGAATGAGTCTGTACTCTGTTGCCGATTGAGACTGGATGCAGCGCTCGTGTGTTTCCCTTCAGATTTAGCTCTGAAACCTTTGTAAATTGGATCACTGATGGTTAATGGAGAGGGATGTGGTTTTGCGTGTGGCCATCCTATTTACCATTGTCGTATTTTGCACTATTTGTCTTCCGATCAGTATTAACGTGACCGTGTTAGTTGTTCTGTGGTCTGTAGGCTGTAGGAAAGAAATTCGGATATGTCCATCATGTAGAAAAATTCATTATTTTTCTGATAGGGAGAGAGAGAAAAGGATATGTATGTGGCTATTTAAAAACGAAATACGCAGAGCTTTGGCCATCAAATTACGTAACCCACCCACTTGCGAGTCAGTTGAGTCTGATGGAAGAACAAGCCCAGACGGCTGGCGCCACGCCGTAACCAATCTTGTTTCCAGGGCCCACACGTCAGCCTTTGCTTATACCATCCACGGGCGCACCCACCAGGCTTCATCGTCATCGTCTCCGCTCTTCTTCCTCCTCCGCGAAGAGATCCCCTCCCCTCTTCGGGGAAGGAGGCCTGAAGACCTACCCCCTCGAAATCCAATCCTTCTAGAACCTTCCAGATCCTCCGAACCCTATGGCCTCCTCGCCCCTACCTCTCACCTCCCTTTTCCTCCTCGTGCTGCTGCTCCTCTCCGCCCCATCCCCGTCCGCCTCCGCCTCGCTCTCCTTCCTCACCGATTCCCTCAACGCCTCCTTCTCCATCTTCGCCGACCCGGACCTGGAGGACCCGGCCCCGGAGCCCACCTTCCTCGAGGAGGTCATCGACGCCGTCTCGGAGAAGTACGACTGGGACCCGGACGCCGATGTCAGGGTCTGGCCGCTCGACGCCGACACCGTCCGCGTAGGCGCGGTGCAGCGGTACGAGTTCAGGGCGCGGGCGGGCGGGGTGGTGGCGCTGGCCCGGTTCTCCGACGAGGCCGTGCAGTGGAAGCGCCCCACCTCGCCCGCGGTCGAGGAGGTGGACGGGCCGGACGGGATCGACGTCGTCCCCGGCGACGGCGCGTTTGGGTTCAGCTCCGGCGTGAGGGACGTGGAGCTGGTCGGCCCGGTGGAGCTGAAGCTCTCTGGCAACGAGGATGGCGGCCTCGTCGAGCTCCAGTTGCCATCGGTGAGTGGGTTGACTTTGACTTGTCGCTGATCCCGATTTTGCATCCGATCAGTTGCTTGTGTGTTAGGTTCCAGTAAGGGCGTCCGCAATGGAAATAGCTACTTGCTACTATTTCGTGCCACATCATATTTATTGAGTCCACATGTATAATATTTTTAACTCAACTTTCCTCTTATTCTCTCTTATTGATGCTGGAAATTGTGTCAGTTCTAAGCCTATAAATGGTCAGAGTTCAACAGCTGAGTTGGAAACTGGAAATTGTGTCAGTTATTATTGTAGAACAACACCCCCCCCCCCCCCCCCCCCCCCCCCCCCCCCCCCCCGAGAATCAAGATCCAACTTGATTATATTGCCACTATCTAGTTATGGACACATGTACAGTGATTTAAAAATCGTGCAATAGATTGTGTGCATTTAACTTTATGTAGATATTCATTGGCACACATGGTATGGAAATTTATTACTAACAAATACAGATAGATGGCAGTTTTATGATATATTTAAATTTTGTTGCTTCTGAAGTGGATGTAGCTTATTGATTGCTTAAGTTGCAACAGTGTAGCTCAACAACAAAAGATAAGGTGGAATGACAAGTGAAACAGAAACAAACATTCTGTTCTAGCTTGCCATGCGATCTGGGTATTGTTGGCTGTCATGGGTGTAATAGAAAAGGACATGAATAGGATAATGGGACATGTAGATTTGTTTTCGTTACTAACTAATGGACAGTTATGAAGTGTATCGATTATTTTAGGAAAAGAATGTAGTCTTCGATCAGCACTGTAGTGATATGGTATTGTATTGATCCGTTTATTACTACCACCTAAGAACAGCGTGGCATTATTAGTGCATAATGGAATACAAGTTGCAATAACAGCAGCAGCAGCAACACCTTCAATGCTTCTTGATTTAGAACTTTGCTGGGTAGGTTTTACATATTTGATTTAGAGTTTGCTACCAATGTCGCTTTCAATTTTTTGTACAGTATTACGAAATCCACTTTCAATTTTCCTGTGCTGACCATGTGACAAAATGATTTCAGTTTTCTTGATTTGCCGAATATAGTTACCCAGTATTTAACAAATTTGTAAGGTCTACCTCTTCACACACATCTTTTTATGAATTAACAATAAAACATTCATAGGCTAATTTTGTCTTTCCTTTTGTGGACTTATGACCATCCTGTTTTACTGAACATATGTTTCACCAACTCTTAGCATTAAGAAATGTGCACTATAGTGTTTCCCTCGATTGTTGCAGAATCTTATGCTGCGCCTCTTGTGCAGGGTAATGTCATGTATACAAGGCTGAAGAAGATACTTGTCACTGATGGTGTTGGATTAAAGGTCATTGGTGCAGAGAAACTTTCACTTTCCCACCCACACAGTATAGGTCTTTTAGCAAACGGAAGCTTGCTGGCTAGTAACAACGACCTAAGCCAAATATGGCCTTTGAGCTACTCAACCTGTGCCCCACTACTTCAAGTTGGTGCTGTAGGATCAGTCGTAATTGCTGTGCATCAAACCAGTGTGTCTGGAGGCCATGTGAAGACTGCATTGGTGTCAGATGACACCATTGAGTTATTTTTGGACAAGTGTCAAGTCAACGAATCAAATCGGTTGATCTCAGCATGTTTGTTCTGCTCGATTAGCCCAAGACTGATAAAACTTGAACGGATTTTGAAGACTTGGTTTAACAAAAGAAACCAGGATAATAGGCCAATGCACTTCATTGAAGCTAAAGTGACATCGATACCTTTGGTGAAATTCCGTTTGGAGCTTGAAAGGGACATCACTGAAGAGGATCCCATCTGGAAAGATGTTCCAGAGTGGAAAACAATGCCTATTCTGCAGCGAGTCACTATCGGCATTGTAGCTAGAGTGGAAGACGACAATAGGCTGAAGGCTATTTCAGTGAAGAAGGTTAGACAACAGTTTCCTATAGTAGACACGACTTCTTGGGGCAGTCTGACTTCAAATGTTTCTTTCACGCAGTTTTTGTCATTTGTATTACCACCAGAACCGCTGTCGCTGGATGTAAAATGGTGATAGCTTTTGCACTGGTCAGCTTCTTATAGGGATGATAGGAAATTGCACATATACCTCAATTCCATGTATACTTGATTAGGCTGGAAGTGTACCTGAAAAACGGTATTGCTGTAACATCTTGTTAAAATTTTGTATTGCTTATGGCAACAGTGTGAGTAATGTCTTACATTTGTTCATAGTGCCATTGTGCAACGGTTGTCATTAGTCCCTCATTCTGCCCTTTTAAATTGAGTTAAATACACTAGGGGTACATGAACTTGTCTCGAGATGCCACTTAGGTCCACGAACTTGAAAATGCACATCTGGCACCCAGAACTTGTAAAGTTGTGCCACTTAGGTCCATACCCCTGCGATATATGCAGAAGACACCTCGAATTTTAATCTTCTTTTACATCTAGGTCCTTCTCGTCTCCCTCTCCTCTCTTTCTTTCTCTGTGCCGACCGGCGAGCTGCCTGCGGCCGCCGCCCGGCGAGCACGACACGTCGGCCCGCCCGCCCGCGTCAGCGTCGGTCGGTTCTGGCACATACACACATCTCTCCCCACCCTGCGCGTGATGGTTGCTGCCGCTCCGCCCGCGGCGGCGGTCTTCACGGTCAACGGTGAGCGCGTGGAGCTCCGCGGCGGTGAGGTGGACCCGGGCGCCACCCGCACCTGCTTCACCAGTGAGATTTTACCATGTAGTGTCGCGCTCACCAGGCGGCGGCCACAGGCGGCTCACCAGGCGGCGCTGAGAAAGAAAGAGAGGAGAGGGAGACAAGAAGGACCTAGATGTAAAAGAAGATTAAAATTCGATGTGTCTTTTGCATATATCAAAAGGGTATGGACCTAAGTGGCACAACTTTACAAGTTCCAGGTGCCAGATGTGCATTTTTCAAGTTCATGGACCTAAGTGGCATCTAGGGACAAGTTCATGTACTCCTAGTGTATTTAACTCTTTTAAATTTTATAGCCATGCGATGCGATGTCACACATACACAAAAGAAATGAAAGTCACAGTAATGTTGATCTGTGCAGCAATGCATTTGCATGTTGTATTCCCATTCACGTTTCTGCAGATCCCTCGTTAACTGATGCTCCGCCCCTGCCCGATTCGTAACAATAGCACTCGCATGATTTTGATGATACGAAACAGCTATAACATCAGTAAGAGCAAATACAAGACAAAACACAGGCCGATCTCATTCAAATTACCTCAAGAATTCCGAAACAAACACCACAATACATGTCTAATAGGGCAATACAAAAATTACATCATACAATTCCTTGTCAGGTAGAATACATTAATTCAATCTTGCCCTCCTCAGCACCATGCTGGCTGATAATGATGATAGCCCCACAGTACAGAGTGAGCAATCTTATGCTTTGTATTTCCTTTACACAAGTTTTGAACATCTTCCCCAAGTCTCAAAAACATAACAAAATTTGCCATGTGATGCTAAGGCTAAAGCCATGATGCTCATTCATCTGCCTTTACAAACATGTATTCTAGGGCTACAGAGTACAAGAAATGGTGCCCTCAAAAGAGCATCTGCCCATAGGGAGGGGAAAACTAATCTGTCAGCCAAGCTGCCAATGGGCATCTGCGGCAAGGCGACATCCAATAAATAAGAATAGAAAAAACTGCAGCTCAGCTTATCACTCGTCAGTAAAGCATGGCTGGAAAAATTAAAAATGACTGGATTTTCCATGTGGTAGTGCCACAATGCATGTTAGGAGGTAGCAACTGCAAATTGCGCCATATCATGCTCATATATTGTATCTGATATTTTCGATGGTGGCCAGTATCGAAGCACAGATCTCCCTAGGATGCTCTTCACTGGAAGTGGTCCCCTGCAGAGAAAATACATCACCTGAGCAAGTTGTGGAAATTGGGATTAAAAAGTATGAAGCACAATCCTCCATTAGAAGTTTAGCATACCAGTTGTGTGAATCAAAGCTGTTGTTTCTGTTGTCCCCCAGTACAAATACATATCCTTCAGGCACAGTCTGCCCAAGCAACAAACAATCAATTATCATGTGACACTACTATAGTTCCAGAAGATAAAACTGATTTATGCTCATATGTGATCCACCAATAACAGGCCCAGCCCATAGAGATAAATTTGAGGTTGCAGCCAATTCAGTGTTTCAACATATCAAATTTTATGAAACATGTCATTTCAACATATCAAATATATGACATCTTAATATCTTCTCTAACAGGGTCAAAAGTTATTTGAGATAGGATTGGTGCCATATAACTATGATGGTCTCAACTTTAATGCAAAGTACAAACTACAAATAATGGTGGTTTAGTAATAAGAAGACAAGTTGCTATACCACTGGATCCATTTCATAGTCGGCTGGCTCCAGCACAAATTCTTCATCCTGGATTACTCCATTAACCAACAAGCTACCATCACGCACCTATCAAATACAAGGAACGTCGATGGGTACAAATCATAAGTGGATCATATAATAACTCCGAAAATTTGTTTATCATATAATAATGTGAAATTGAAGATAAACATAAAGAGGTTACTACCATTGGGATAAAAGCTTACTTCAACGATGTCCCCACCCTTTGCCACAACTCTCTTGATGAACACATCACTTGAGCTGTAGCCCAATGCCTACAAGAGATTGTTCTTATTATAACTAACCTTGGTGACCTAATCAGACAAAAAGGAGAACAAGATTATCATACCTGAAGGACTGGAGGTGCACGAAAGATCACAATGTCCGCAATTTCTGGCTCGCGGAAAATGTACGAAACCTATAGTCATGATAGGTGCAGGACATCAAATGCTTGTTCACCAAAATCAGCAAACACTAAATAAACAAGAAAATTCATATTCCTATAACATAGTGAATGGAAATCATTATACCTTCTCAGCAAGGATTCGATCACCAACATCGAATGTTGGGTACATTGACTTGGATGGGATGGACCTCGGCTCAGCTAGGGATGATCTATAGAGCAGTGGCACAGTCACAGCGGCGAAGACTGTCTTCGCATCATCCGAGCATGAGCTCACCCACCTTGAGAGCCAACCGGTCTTCCTGCTCACCCTTGCACCAGCAGCAAGACTAGCACCAGTCTTCCTCACCATCCCAGCTGCACCAGAGGCGATGGCGCCACTTCCTATGGCAGCTGAACTCGAGGCGATGCTGGCACTACCAACCAATGCTTGAATTCCCACCTTGGAAGGAGCAGCCACAGCAGGTGACGGCACAGGTGCAGGACCAGGCGATGGGAGAGCTCTGCGTGGTGCCGGACGTGGTGATGATGGTGCAGCTGCGCGAGGTGCAGGCGCTGTTGACGCACCTGCCGCGCGGGATGCAGGCGCCGTCGAGGTACCTGCCGGGCGTCCTGAGCTGCGGGACGCCGTGGCAGCGGTGACGATGTCACTGCAGGGGAGCCATTTGGTCGCCTGCAGGAACGGGAGGAGCGTCGCGGGGTTGAATCCGGCAGATATTGACGGCGACGCCGCGAGGGAGGAAGCCCCCGCAATGCCACCGGTCGAACCCATCCCGGACGCGAACACCGACAGCAGCCCGACGGCCAGCGACGCTGGCGGGTCATCCGCCTGGCGCCTTCGCAGGGGACGACCGCGGGAGCAACAGCGAGTGGCCGCCTCCCACGGAGGCGGGCGGAGGCAGGGGCCTCGGCCTGGGCTTCGGGTGGTTGTGATCCTCGGCGTCATGGTGAGAGTCGTTGCTGCGGGAGGATGCGAAGAGGCAGAAGGGGCGGGATAGCGCGTCCTGGATGAAGCGGCACCCCGTGCTGCCGGGCGCCGCACCAGCGCCGGCCGCGGCGGCGGAGGTGCAGCGCAGCCCGAAGGACGAGGCCAGGTTCTGCGCCACGTAGCCCGAGTAGGACATGGTGATGCGGATCGCCATGGCGGCGGCGCCTCGCGCACACGCGAAGGCGGAGGCGGGTGGTCTTGGGTCGCTGGACCTTACTGGAGATGGCGGCCCATTCCGATCGGGTGGCCGTCGGCGGGACGGCGCGCGGGGTATCGGAGATCTAGGGTTCCGAAGGAGGGCGGCCGGATGCGGCTACAGGGACCGGCGGAGAGGGAAGAAAAACAGATCGAGGGCGGGGGGTGGCGTCCGGCGAGGTGCTGCCTCGCCGGCGGCGGCCGCCGAGGTCAACGGCGGAGGCGGCGAGGACGGGGAGGAAGATGGGGGAGATGCGGGTGGAAGCCTAGAAGGCTGGAAGGGAAGCGACGACGCGGCTCTTTTATGTAGGTGTGCAGCGTGGAGTTCGTGGAGGCCGCTCGGATTTTCGGGGATTTTTTGCGGGGTGGCCCAGCTAGGTTGGAACGAGTGTGGTGGGTGGATTTACTTGGATAGCGCCATATATCGGGAATTCGGGGTGTCGCAAATTTCTGGGAAGAAAAAACAGAAAAGGTGCACTTTTGGGGGATCTACCACCTTTCGCGTTTAGATCTGCTGAATTTTATCTGAATTTTTTCGGCAAGCATCTTTTCAATAAAAAGGAAAACGTTTTTTGAATATTTAATCAAACAGAATTTCAAATAGTCGAGTTTGAAGAAGCTACGGGATTGATTACGCATTGCACGCAGTTGCAACTCTTTTTCCGCAAATAAGCACACGATGAAGTGTCAAGCATTGCAACTATCGACCGCTAACGCTAAAGCTCAACAATTCTAAGATAAATTTCCTTATCAAATATTTACAGTTTGCGTTACACAGATGTACTGCCAGTCAATTCTGTACTCCTGTTCTGTTGCATTTTCTAACCAGTAATCGATGCTATAGTCACCATCTTCTCAGCTATACCAAAGCATGTACAGGGATCCAAAATTTCACAAAACTACAGTACTTAGCACTCAGAGGAAGGAGAGGATAAGCAAAATTCACAGCATCCCACCATCGGATAATCGGGAAGAACCTGTTCCGGTTCCACTTGGGAGATAACGACCCCCGAAGCACATTCAACCCACTAGTTTTACGCGTGACAGTGACGACACTTCGCTGCACCTCAAAGCAAAGCAACGCTAGCATTGACCAGCCTCCGGTGGTTGATTGGTGACCGACTTGCCGGGACGATGCTTCTTCGCAGCTTCCGCATACAGGTCACGAATTATCTCACGTGGTTGCCGCCCACGAGCTTTAAGAGAGAGCAGTGCACGGCCATGGCCTCCAAACTGCGTGGGTGGAATCAGGAAATACAGTTAGATTCGGATTAGTGTTGAACGAGTCCGGACTCCAACAGGAATAAACGACGTCTCAAGGGGCACCACATGTCCACATGGTTAGTTAGAACGATTCAGGGGCCAAAGAAAAATGCATGATCACCAGCATAGGGTCCATAACAATTAAAGTTGCTTTCCTACATAATAAGCTGAGGAATTGTCAGGTAGCAAAACTTCAACGGCTGAAATTCTGCTATTTTTTTGTTCAGCTTCTGACATAGGAACTGCTGTAAGCACTGACGTACTAGCCTAGAGCCCCAGAGGCAGATAGCTACATTAACTTTTGGGTAAGGAAGCAGAAATCACAAAGCACCAACAAAGAAGCTTGGTTCAGACTCCTCCTAGTATGTAGCAACAGGAATGTGCAATAGTCAAAGCTTTGAACGCGTGTGAAGTGTAAAAATGCGCCGTGCAATAGACCAAAGAAACAACGGGGTAACACAGTTAACCACAAGCTGCTAAAAAGGGAGGGGAAAGGGATGTAGTCAAATGGACATACATGAGGATGAAATACACAGCTAGCGGTTTCTTCTGCCGGGTTTCCTCCTTCCCTGTGAATAGGACATGCACAGGAAAATGACATTGATTCAGTGAAAGAGAAAAGGCAATCAACCCGATAAGATGACATGTGATGAAGCTCTGACTGCAAAATTCAAAGTAAAAAAAAAAAAAAAAATCAAAGTTCACTCACAGTAGGTACAGGATTGACGCCTGAAGCTGCTGCTCCACCTGTAAACAGAAAGCACGACGTTAGTATTCTTACAAATATATAGAAACCAGGACTACAATTATCTGGAACATAAAAGCCAAATTAAGATTAGGCAGGGAGTAGGCATGGAAACTACCAATCAGGCACAATGAAAAAGGATTGTCACAACTGCAAGTAGCAAGGTAAAAGAAAATTTGATCATCCCTACTACTTTAACCATTTTCACTGCATACAACTCAGATACATCCCAAACAGCATACAGGGCTGATCGAATTCAAATAAGACTCATCGAATATGCCAGAGATCCGTGTATTGCATTTTATTCTTCATGTTTCAATAGCAGAATGCATTAGTTTTTAACAAATTGCGAATGAAGAAGGTGCATGGTATGGACCATATTTATAAACTTGTGTTTGCTGCTGATTCCATGAGGTCCCAATTGAACTTCAAGTAATTGAATTGTAACTTCTGATTGAAGCGGTCAATTCTTTTTCTGATTCTATCCAGTTGCGTACAGCATGTGATGTATACCTCCGGATGGTATTGGGACAAGTGAAGTAGGAGAAGATGGGATGCCAGTCCCTAATAAAGATGCAGCCGGCGTGGATCCAAGCGCTATTGTGGAGAATGAACCAAATGGTGGGGACTGCGACACAGACCCAGGTGAACTGAAAGGGTTGGTTAATGGAGCAGGACTTGTTTGCATGCTGGATGGAGGCAAGAATGAACCAAATGGGGACTGTGATACAGACCCAGGTGAACTGAAAGGGTTGGTTAATGGAGCAGGACTTGTTAGCATGCTGGATGGAGGAAAAACAGAAGGCAGCGGAAGAGTTGGATAAGAGCTTGGGGAAGTTGCTACAGTGGGGAATGAAGTTTGCTGTAGCTGGTTTGATATCATTGGCACAGCAACCAGTGTTGTTGGCTGGCCTGGAGATGATAGATGCAACATCGGATGTGTTATTCTGGCAGTTGCTTCTCGTTTAGCTTCCTCACTTCTATTTGCCTTGAGAAAAGGATTGCTCAAATCACCCCTGCATCGTCGACGATTCAGATACTGAGTCTTCATTGTTTCAACACTCTGATGAATATGTTCTGTCTGGACAAACAAAAATATAAATTTAGTGTAAACGAAGCATACAAGGTATCCGAACAGTACATTATCTCTTTTGTTTCAAAGCCAGCAACGACAGCTAAGGCTATTAACTTGTTATATTAGAAGGGAGAACATACAACGCACAGAAGAGATTTAGAGTTTTAGACGAGCAGATGCTACAAAATAAATATTATCGAGCTACAGTGATCACCATATATAGAGAAACTTTATCTCAGTATACCTTCTGGCTCTGTCACTAAATCCAAAGTAATATCAGGTCATGTTTTTTATCAGAAGTAATAATTAGATGGACAGGAGCTGCCGACCTAGGAGGAAGCTCAAAATAGAAAGTAACATAGACAAAAGTGAGTGAGACTTGCAGAGACAACTTTATCGATAGTGACTGAAGAAGCTCGATTTGTGAGCTTTGTTAGCATGATAGAAAAACACATGTAGTGTTAGATTCTGAAGCATTTGCGATGGCTAGCATTTTGTGTAAGATTACCTTAGACGCCACATATATTAGATAGTCATGGACATTGGACATCACTTTTGACAGAGATTCCAAAGATTCTGCAAAGGTTTTATCATTCTTCATCTGGACAAGCTGTTCTAGTTCTAGAATCCATTTGCAGCATTCTCCAAGATGATCCTCAAACCTGGCAACTGTGTGTTGCACAAAAGGAGAAGGCCGCCTTGTAGCACTACTATGACAATGAAAGCTCGGTGCCATGGTCAAGAGCTGACTAAAATCAGTCTGAGCACCAGAAGATCCAGAGCGATTTGCAATTCCAGCACTAAAATGCATAAACTTTGGCCTCAGCTTTACATATGAATGTATAGCAGAATCTGTGTTCCCCATAATTTCTTTGATGACAGTCATTAAGTTCTCAATGGAAACCTTCTCCCTATTCATGATGGTAGAGATAGATACAGCCTCCTGTTACATGAAGAAAACAAATCTTCCTATGACAAAGAGTCTCTCAAAGTTAAAGGTGGTACTTCACACAGCTGGATTCACACATTATGGGAAACAAACTATATTTTCATTTTTCAAGCGCATTTTAATCATTCAGGCGATGGCAATAACTCTACCAGTGAAATTCAGTTTATAACAACATTTGATATAACACTAAGTTATGAAGGTTCCTCATCGAAAAAAACTAAGTTATGAAGGCTGAAATATAATTGAAGTGACTATCAAACATGCAATTGCAAATGAATATACTCAAGAACATTTAATATCACTGATGATACACTGATCTGTGCAGACCGCAACATATACCGAAGTTACTACTCCACAAAACATGCATCATGGATTGAACAACTATTAAACAAAAACAGTAAAACCAACCTGAGTAATCTGACCAGCATCAAATTCAAAACTGAGCGGTGATAGGTCATCAAGGCGGCTGCACGCATCCAACAGTTCACTATCATTTCTGTACTCCCTAATATTGTCCCTGGAATCAAGCAAGAACCAGGTGGTCATCATAGGATTGTTAGCACGGATCACTTGAAATGACAAGACAGTAAAAGCTTGATCCAATAGAAGTCCATCGAGATCTATCCCAAAATCTTCGAATTCATAACCATAACCTGGTGAAAACCCCCAGAAGGTCACTACAGTATGGAACAAAACCCGACCAGAAACAAATTCGGCAGGAGGTTTCCTACACAGCAGCAAGAAATGCAAAGTGCCCTCTAATAGTCTAATGACATCCAGAACACAATGGGAGTATGTGACCCATGAAACCCACAATTCTGATCTAAACGATACTAACAACAACATGATGTGACCCAATAACCCCACGATTCTGGTCTCAATAGCACAATGCGCCTTCCGTTAACCATACCAAGGAAACAAATAGCACCCACAACAATAACTATGATCTCAAAAATAGAACGAGCCCTCCACTCACCGTTCTAAAACAATGAGGAACACAATGTGACCCGTGAAACCTACAATTCTGATCTCAACAACATAACGGGCCCTCTATTCACCAAATTAAGAAATAAATTATGCAATGCAACCAAATCCTCGGAGATGAACCCCAAACCTGACCGGAAACAAACGCATCTCTCACCAATCTCACAACTATTACTCTATTAGAACAGCAAGCAAGAGTGCAGAGCAAGCCTTACTCGATTTGAAGAAGAAGCCGCTGGGAGGCCGGGTGCAGCTCCTCCCACTTGGTCTCGTACCCGGCGTCGCTCCCATCCACCGTGTAGAGCTTCAGCACCTGGGGCTGCAGCCACCCCACCGCTGCCGACGCCCACGTCTGCTGGTGCTGCTGGTACCTCCCGAATAACTCCGCCTGACGCAGCTGCCCCAACATCCTCGCCGCCGCCGCCGCTGCCGCCTCCTGCGGCTGCGGAGACTGCGACGGCCCCGGAGGCGCGAGGTAAAGCGAGGTCGCCACGGGCGCACCGGTTGTCGGCGTCGGTGCCCCTCCCGGCGATGGCGAAGGCGTGTTGTGCTGCGACAGGTTGTCGTGGGAGGTCCGACTCACCTCGCTGATCGTCTCGAGGGCCGGCGTCCACTGCGGCCCCCTCTGCGTCCAGCCCCCGCGGCCGGAGGAGGGGGAGTCGGCATCGGCGTCGGCGCCGGAGAAGCTGAGGCGCTTGGACGCGGCCTGCAAGTCTGGGTGCAGGTTCAGGTCCCAAAACAGGGGCATGGCGGTTCGTCCCCGGAAGGGGAAACCGAGAGGGCGCGCGGCGTGGTGTGGAGTGGACGGATCTGCCCTTCCAGTACACGGTGGATTGCGAGTGGACGGGTGGCCGGAAGGGTGGGGTTACGCGCAAGGGCAGGGGTATTTATTGCCGTGGCGAGTTGAGATGTCGGAACCGGCCGCTCCAAGATGGAAGGCGGCCAAGCACCAACGGTCAGTGGTGCGGTCTGCGGCGAGGCCGCCTCGGCCGGCAGTGGCGTTTCGTTGTCCTACGGCTGAGGCAATCGGCGAGTACGAAGATGAAGATGAACACGGATTTTAGCATGCGTCCCTAAGAAATGACCCCGTTTTGCAACATTTTTTTAAAACTGATTTTGCAACAAATGGAACGAGTGAAAAGTGGCAGTCATGAGGGGTCAACAGAATTGCCATCAGAACATCAGCTAAAAATGGACATTCTTGAATCTTAACTGTGATGTCCAGAATTTTTTTCCCCAAAGGAAAACAAACTACGATGTCAAGAAACTCTGAATCTCTGATAAAACCCAGAGATTTTATTCCAGGCTATACGCAGTTTATATACATAGGTGCATCATCAGTACACAGAACCACAAAGGGGAATAAAGAGTGGAATAAAAGCTATGCTAGACGAAGAAGCTGTACATCACAAAGCAGACACCATCATACAGTTCATATAGCAAAAGCAGGGAAGAACAACCGAATCCGCATAGGTGAAACATCAACACTAATCTTACAATGTTACCAAAGGACACGGAGAGCTTCAGATTATCATGCCGCAAAAATTCAGAAATGGACACTGGATGGTGGTGGAAGACTTGGTTCAGTCAGTCTCATGATCAGGGCGTGGAGTGTACCACTCAGGGTATCTCCCCATTCTTCTCAGTAATCTTGTGTAAGAAGACTCTGGCATCAGGGCCTCCTCTTCTTCGGCTAGCTCTTCCTGCGTTTTCGGCAACCCATCTGGCACAGGGAACGGTCTTGGCTTTGCTGTTTGCCCCTGGGAGCCTGATGAGACGGTATCACGAGCTTTCTCAGCCATATTCTTCCGTAGATTTGAGCGGTGATGGATACTGTCGATCAGGTATTTCACATCTCCCTCTGAATCCTTCACCATCCTTGCAATTTCCTCTTTGGGTAGCTCTTGCTGTTGAACATCTGGTGAGTTAGACGAGTCGAAGTAACCCGCAGGGCCGCAGCATTACAGATATCTGTTGACGACAAATTAATCAGCACATACCTCAAGTTTATTCAGTTCAAAGTATGCATCCCAACAGCTGCAACATTCGTCACCTTCTTTGGTCGTGCAATAATCTGTACCCAAACAAGAAGAAGCACTGCTAAGTAGTTGCAAACAACTTATACTAGTCCAGTTATCAGATGCACAAACGCCACAAACTCAATTGAGCTGCTATTCCTACCTGATCTACACAAGTCAGAAAAAAAAAAGAAGCTTACTGAAAATACAAATTCTATCTGACGATGAGACTCTGCATGTAAAATGCATATCCCACTAAAGCAATTCACAGATTGCTGAACATAAATATACAAAAGACTGTGATCTCTCCAGATGCTATGCCTCTGAATAATGAACATCATTTTTTACCAGAACGTTTTTCTCCTCGTGATAGTTCACCACCACATTATAACCGGTAAGCAATTTTTGGTTCACTATTATATGCTAGCTATCTGGTCTTACAAGTTTATAAAAATATCAGGGGAAAAAATTGAACTAATCACGGGCCTACCAGATTTTAGCCAAAATAACATACTAGTACCATCCAAAAGTACAGTTTAATCAGGAAAACGACAAAATCGGAAAGAAAGCTAAACTAAAAAGACATCAGCAGGATGCCGCATCATACGCATAAATAATTCAGAAAAATAGATCACGAAGCGACGAGGAGAGTATTGTAGCAGCGGAGCATCTTACCTGAGATCTGGTCCTTGGTGCGCTGAACGAGGGGCTTCTCCTGCCTGAGGAACTCGTCGAGGATGCTGCGGCTGGAGCTGAAGGATTCCCGCTTCGGGATCGAGTCGTAGTTCCGCACCGCGCGCACCGCCACCGCCGCTGACAAGCGCCGCCCCGCCGCAGGCGAGGCGCCGGTGGCCAGGTGCGACGGCGACGCCACTGCCGGCACCAGCGGCCGGAGTGTGGTGGAAGGCATCATTTGCGCTCACTTTTTGAGATGATTTCGATGGATTTCGAGTAACAGAATTGCGACTGGATGGGTTCGGGAGACCTATATAAAGCAGCGGGACCGGAAGTGTAACGGATAAGGATCGGAGCACATGATTGCACTTTTCCCGAATTGTGCATACCAGTCCTTCAAGTGTATAAAATTACTATTTTATCAAACAACATGTATCTTCGTCACACCGTTTAAAGGCTGTTTTTAGAACTTTGTAAATTTGTGGGGACTAGAATGCTTGGAGTGCGACGAGTCCCAATCAGCGAAATGGAGTACCAAACGAGAGAACAAAACAACGTTCTGGAACGATAAAAAATATCTTGAGATATTTGAGAGATAATTCCACGTTCGTGCACCCGGTATTGGACTTTCCGCGACTGTGAGCCGTCGGTTTTGGTCCTGTTTGTAACAACGCCGTGTTAAGTTGCCCCAGAGGAAGTTTTTCACCCATCATATTAAAAAGAATATTACATGTATAAAATATTAAATTTAGACGAAAAATATCCTATTATATATGGATGGAATGTATGTCGCGAGACGAATCTAATGAGCCTATTTAATCTATGATTTGCAACAGTAAAGCTACATTAATCATTCGCTAATTATTAATTAATTACCCTCTAATTACTCATCATTAGTTCGTCTTGCGATTTCCTGGCTAGATCTATAAGTTGTTTTATTAGTAGTATACGTTTACTACTGCTAAATGATAAATTTCATTTGGCGTGACATTTCTGTGAAAAACTATCCACGCATTTAAACACCACCTTTGTACTAACTTCAAAAAAAACTTTGTATCAGCAGCCTTCCGCTTTAAACTGCACGCCTGCACGGAACTGAACATTGCTTAGTTGATTATTTATTACTCCGTATTTTATTTAAGTGAAACCTATCTCATTTTTTAGATTTTATTATTTCCCGCCATCAAATTGGGAACGAAGGAAGGGGCATGGGCTGTGTCTGGGCTCTTTGTGTATCTGGGCCCAGTCCGATAAGGGTGAGCGAGTGAGATTCTCTCAGTAGCCCGCGCGTGGGCTTGCATCGGCGGGCCGTGCGCGGCCGGGCTCTCTCGCCTCGGGCAACGACGTTTTCCTGCATTTGCACCAAATTATCATGGACAGTGCTAAAAAAACAAATTAACATGGACATGTGCAAATCAGGCGCAGGACTTGGGGTTTTCTCCAAGAGAAAGAAATGGAGATCCAACTGCCCTTGTCCTTTTCGAAAGCCACTGGCACCAATACTCTACTGCAATTTGGGGAGGCACACAACACATGCTGCTCTCTCCTCCACGAGCTGATTCAGCGGATATCAAGTTCTACTCCACGCTGTCGTGACCTGGACCTCGGCTCCTGGCTGCCCAGGATTAGGCACACCAACCCTTTTTGTGAGCCCTGGTCTGTATTGCCGGTAATCCTTGGGCCTACGTTTGACTAGCTGTTTGGTGGGATATCGTCCTTGGCTAGTCAATCTGTTTGACATGGTGGCATGATGGCATGATTAGCAAATGTAAGATGAATGATTGATTCATATCTGCAAAGCAGCGATACTGCGATGGAAGCCATCAATCATACCAGCTCTGTACCTGAGCCTGAATAATTCATTTAAAGTTTGTAGAAAGAAAAAGATTGAAGCGATGGACTTATTTAATTGTCCAACCAAATTGAGTCCTTGCATCTGCATTATATTCCTGGCAGGTACTCGGCCGTTCCAGTGTATTTTGTACACCAACGGCAGCAGAATCTCTACATCGTTCGTACAAGACAGTAGTATGTACTGCTAGTACAGTACAAATGTTTACGCAGATAGTGGCATATGGGCTCCATTTGTGCAGTGCAGCCTGCAAGAACAGTTTCCAGATGTGCTTAGGCCTCCTCCAACAGTTGCTAGCTCTTATTTGCCATGTCATTATAAATATATTTAAGAGATAGCATAAGAGTCAACTTCTCCAACAATCTAACTTTTAGCACACTACTCAAGCTAATGTGGGGCCAAAACAAAGGAGAATGATTGGATGAGATCAAATTCTAGACTATTAAACATTGCTAAGTGTGTATGAGACTATCTCTTAAACAAGAGATAGCTCTTCTCTCTCTTCACTCTATCTCTCTTCCACATAGGACAATTAATGACCTGGACCATCTAAGAGCTAGCTGACATGGCCTTGTTGGAGGAGGCCTTACTGGGGGGGAAAAAGTGTCAGCTTCAATTATTCTGCATCAAAGGAGAAAGGAGACAAACATGGGAAGCTTTGCCCAAAGACAAAATAGCCTGACCTGCTACTCCAATTGGAAGTAGAGGAGGCAGGCCACCATGCACCATAGTGGATAGGTAAATCATAAAAGTGGCAATATTCTTGCAACTATTTTTTTTTTACAAAGCTATGCAATTCCAGCCGTACCTGTACCTGTACATGTATGGATACTAGTACAATCTTATCTCCAATTGGAGCTGGTCCTGTCTGTGTATCAAAAGGCCTGAAAAGCTGTGGTTAGGTGTATATGCTTTGGCCTTTAGCCAAAAGCTTTCTCTGAGCCGTGGCAAAGGGGCTTCAACAGGAAAACAGCATTATGGCATGGGCCAGTTGTGAGATAGATTTGGCTTTTGACCCTTTCTCCTTTTTCTCAACACTTTGCCACTCAGGGGAAAGAGAAAAAAAATAACGATGGAAAACCAGATGTTCCCTCCTAATTTCTTCATCGACTGTCAAAGCCTTCCCGACAGATAAGTCTGCATTGAATTCCGATGAATAGACTGAACAGCTTCTATGTTGAGTTGCGAGCTTGTGCTATCAAGAGGAACCAGTCTAAACATATCTTCTAGAAAAGAAAGCTATGTGTATCCAATGGCCTCCCCAGGCTTTAAACTAGTAATATCATGGATGCTCCACACGGAGAAAAAAAATAATGGAAAGATTGCCATCCATTGGCATTGACCTAAATTAGTTCGATTTGTCCTTTGGCTTTGTTTATCTTAGTCGATAATCCTTCGGTCACATTGGTGGCCTTTGGCCGTCCAATAATGTTGCTATCTTGTGCATCGACTGAGTCATCACGCCATATGATTGGGTTTAATAAAGTCAGACCACTCACGAATGTCTTGTAGTAGTATGCATATATTTCTGTTCCGGCAGTCAATTCTAGCTGTTTGGAATGCAAAATTATTTACAATTCCAGGAAATATGGGAATTGAAAACACGAAAATCGTGTGTCATCATGCTTATCAGTACGTATATCTAAGTGCATCATGCTTATCAGTACGTATATCTAAGTGCATCATGCTTATCAGTACGTATATCTAAGTGCATCATGCTTTACAGAATCCCTACAAAAATTACCTAAATAATCAATCCTTGAAACAATATCCAAACAGGCATGATCCTGGACATCATATCGGAGACCTAAAACCTTGCCGGCTCTATGGCAGGCCCACATGTCTGTCCAAACTGTTGACAAACAGCTGCGTTTAGTCTGAGGATGACCCCCCTGATGCATCAACATGGAGTAGTAGAGTATACTCCGTAATATCGAGATCGAGCAGCCATGGTCACCAACGTTGACGCCGCGCATATCAAAAGCATTTCCCCGATCTCGAAGAGATTCGTCATTCGTGGATGAGTAGGTAGGTGACGACTGCCGAGTTTCCTTTACATCTTTGCATCAATCAGGACAGAACTTATCATATGTAAATTCTGCTTCTATCTGAAGCTGACTTGTATCGGTGATGTCTCAACATGGAGGATCATGCGCACATAACGCAAGTTGCAAATAAACCCTCCTGAACATGGCCACAGAGGAAACCAAGGGCCACATAACTAAAGTTCTTTGAAATGGTAGCGTTGGCTGCTTGCAGCCGGGGTTTCAGGTTTGACATGGGATCCCATAGTTGGTTTGCAGCCGAGGCGAGGGTTGACAGAGATAGATAATGAACCCGCACCGTGAAATGCTCAACACTACCGGAATCCGGGTCACGGCAAAGACCCAAAAACACACGGCAAAGCCTTTGCCGTGTGTTGCACTCGGCAAAGCGCACACGGCAAAGATTAGCAGGCAAAGGCCCTCTTTGCCGTGTGCGCCTTCACGAGCGCACGGCAAAGGATTGCCGTGTGCCTGGCCTTCACGAGCGCACGGCAAAGCACCTTTTCAAAAAAAAAAATGTTGTAGGCCTCACGGGGCTCCACCGCCGATCCAGCCTGGCTGACGCGCCGCCGCCGCCGCTCCGGCCACCGACGCCGTGCCGGCTCCTCCGCCCAGATCTGCGCCGGCCACCATCGCCACCATGCTCGCCGCCGCCGCTGCCAGGTCGCCGCCGGCCTCCACCACCTCACCGCGCCGCAGGCCTCCACCTCCTCGGCCCGCGCCGGCCTCCACCTCCTCGTCGCGCCGCCAGCCGCCGCCACCTCCACCACCACCTAGATCTGCGCTGGCCACGGGCGCCGCCGCCGCATGCGTGCCGCCGCAGGGGGGCAGTGGAGGGGCCCCGCGCCGCCGCGCCTGGGGGAGGAGGAGCTCCGCGCGGCGCCGGGGAGGGGATCTGCGCGGCGCACCGGACGCCGCCGCCGTCGCACGCCGCCGCCTCCCACCTCTCATGCGCCGCCGCCCACCTCACCCCGCCGCTGCTCCACACCGCCGGTGAGGGCGCGAGCGGAGGGGGAGGGGAGGGGAGGCAGAGGAGGGGCCCGCCGCCGCTGCCGCTTGCTCTGCGCCGCCGCTTGCTCGATCTGCGCAGAGAAAGAAGGGAGAGGAAGAGTGGAGAAGAATGAGAGCGGGGGCATGAGATAAGGAGGGGGGATCGATGGGCGTGGGGCGGTGCGCGTGGGGCCCAGGGGCGCGGCGCGGTGGGCGTGGGGCGGGCGGCGTGGGGATCGAGGCTGGCCAAAGCGTTGCCGTGTGCTGGGAAAGAAAAGCACACAACAAAGATTCTTTGCCGTGTGTCTGATAAAATACACACGGTAAAAAATCTTTGTCGTGTGGTTTTTCTTTGCCGTGTGTTTTTTATTCTTTGCTGTGTGCTCGAGAAGAAATACACGGCAATGACACAAACACACGGCAAAGAGCCGGATTCCGGTAGTGTAAAAAAAAAAAAAAGAACCCGCGCCGTGAAAGGCTCCTGTGCATGCACGTACGCGCGGATCGGTCAAAAAAAAATCCAGAGTTCGGGCACACGTGGTACTCGACAGCGTCGATTTTGCATGGCTGCGGCGAAGCGATTGACGGCAATCGGCAACCGCGGCAGCTACTGACAAAGGCATGAACTAACATTCCCTGGCGCGTTGCATGTGAAAGGAGCTTGCTTGGAGCTCTACGTGAATGAAAATTACGAATTCACACGGATCGGTTTCAGTTTCGGGAGGGAAAACGGGGACGGGACGACTCCCAGTCTCCCACCCGTCCAAATCTCTCCCCCGAAAGAGTGTTGTTCATCAGCACTTGGAGTTTGGCAGGTTAAAGTCCAGCACGTAGTCTTCTCGACAGGGGTACGTGTGCTTTGCATTGTTGACATTCCCCGGTCGATGTGACTTCACACACACTGTCAGGCACCTATCTGATGGGGCTGGAAATTGGAATGTCAGGCCCTGGACGATATCTTTTATTTTGAAATAAGATTTGGACGAGTTTGTTTTGATTTATTTTATTTTCTTTAACTTTATATAATATTATTGAAATCAAAGTCGGAGTCGGCCACAACCACAACAGTCAATATCCAGCGGCGGAAGAGGGTGAGTATATCTAATTCTGAGCGTAGAACGCACGAGCAAATAACTTCAAAAAAAAAAAAGGACGCACGAGCAATCTCCTGCCGATCAACTGACCCTGACTGACTGATCGACGGTGCTGCTCTCTCTGCATCTAGATGCCGCAGCAGCATCCACCGGGATGTCCGGGAACGGCCTCATCTGAACAGTTTAGGCAGGGGAACGGCCGGATCGTGTGGTCGTTTTCTTGGCGATCGGCGTACGTCCCACAAGATCACGCGGGGCAGCACGGCTCGACTGGTTCGCTCGTGCGTACGTGCCATGTACTTGTACATACCCCGGGACGACACACGAACAGAGCCCGTGTTTAGTTGATGAAAAGTTTTTGGTGAAAAGATTTTGGATATTGATTTTACCAATTTAGGATTAGTAAATGTGAACGAAAATGGTGGAAAGTTATAAATCTCGAGACGAATCTAACGATGGTAATTAGAGGGTAATTAATCCATAATTAGCGGATGGTTACTGTAGCATTACTATTGCAAATCATGGATTAAGTAGGCTCATTAGATTCGTGTTGCGATTTACAGCCCATTCATATAACTTTTCACATTTTTCGTCTACATTTAATACTTAATGCATCTAAGATTCTTCTTTGATGCGATGGGTGAAAAGATTTTAGGTGGGAACTAAAGCAGAGATCAGATATGTGCCCGGACTCGGGTGGGTTCTGGATTGCGGCTGAACGGACGCGTCCTTCGCCTCAGAAATTCAAATCCTCCGCAAGTCAGCGTGTGTGGGGATGCTGGCCTGAGACGGACGCGTGAAAGCGTTGCGTGCTGACCCTGCTGGGCGTCTGGGGCTCTCGATCAACTGCGTGTTACGTACCTCTAGCGTACAACTACTAGTACCCAGTACTGTATCTATGTACGGACTAACACGGACGACGAACCGATCTAGAAAAAAAAATAGTAAGAGGAACTCATTCACTTCATTTTCTACCGGTCCCTTCTTTCAAGTTTCAATTGCTATAAATTTGTAGAAGGGCTTAGGGTCTGTTTCGGGTGACTTTACAAAAAGCTTTTATCTAGAGAACCGTGTCGGTTTATTTTTTTCTCTTTGCGCACGCGGCCCAATGCAAAAAAGGTTTTACCACTTTCGCTGAATTAAATAGGCCCTTAGTAGTAGCTCCATGGTTAACAGTAAAAGGGGCTCTAGCCCCGACTGCCCCGGTGCTAGATCCGCCCCTACAAACTGCCAAGCATTTTTCTTAAGAAAAAATTATGTAACCACTGGTATAGAATGGGATTGTACAAGCAACCAAACCTCCTTCTTATTTTTCTTGTTCTTACTCAGGAGAATAAGATGGAGATCCATGTATTTGCTATAGAAAAAATGAGCAATAAGAATTACAAAATCGTGCATTTGAAATTAGACTGATGCTCCTCTGGTTGAAACCACGGGTAGCTGAGTTCATCCTTTGATCAATTGATCTGGCTAAGTGACAGTTGAGTGTTCATCCTTCCAAGATCTCGCTATACTAAGTTATCGATAGCTGTGCTTAAATTCCTAAAAGAGGCTTATACTATGCTGACATTCCACAACACCGAGCCAAAGTACTTTAATAGTACGGCTAGGTATCATATCTATAATAATCTACACTTACAATGCATTGCCAAAAGTGTAGTTTGGATGCTTGCACATAAAGCTGACGGCCACGCATGTCTCTTGCAGCAGAAACAACTCGGGAGGTGTTTCTTCAGCTGTTTATTCGTTGCCGCCAGAAACCGCATGAAACTCCATTTGGGATGTATCCTCCCTAAATTACCAATAACCAGTTCTGTTTGTCTGTTTTTGAGTCACAACGGGCTTGTTCCAACTTTCTATCTTCTTTTGCCTCACAGAATACTGTTGAAACAACTAAATCAGTCATAGCCAACGAACTTATCGACCAGCCGTCCAAAAGTTTGCTACAGGACATCTGTTACCTGTGTTTTATCACCGGCGTGAATTACAATGCGCGTCGTCAGTTAAGCATTTGAACCCGAACGCCGTCCGCCAACTGTCAGGAGCCGTGACTTCAGGACCATGCTTTGCTTGATCGTTTGGGAAACGTGTTTTCCTACAGTGATCTCGTGCAATGCAAGCTGGAAGCTGAATGTAACGATCGACAGAGCTTGCAATTCTTGGTGTTGAAACCGAGAGATCACCGATTCACCGTCTCGATCCGAAACCACCTCGTTCCTTTTTGTGGCTGGTAATACGCCCCTGTTGTACTACTGCTTTTTTTAAGCATCCCAAGATCTTTTGCCGAATGCAAGAAAATATTTTGGCTCGGTTTGCTAAATGTTTTTTGTATGTAGGATTTCAGTTACAAACCACGACACACATGCCACTTGCAAATATAGATGGCCATCCATAGGTTGTACGGTACCGGGGGAGAAAAGAAATCAGGGCATCGTTAGGTTGGAAAATAAACATGTGGGGATTAGGACATGAAGTTCCTGTATATTACCATCAAAATCAGGCCGGGTCCCATGCAAAGATGCAACGAGGAAGAAGCTTTTGCTGAGGTGGACTTTTCTGAACCGCGGCCAATTGACCATAGAAAAAAATTCAGTAATTCCAGAGGGTTGAAATGAAATCCTTCCCCCCAAGGAGAATATCTTTCGGACAAAGTCAATGAACACGATCCATCCCATTTCCACTTCACAATCTCCTCCCCCAAACCAAACCTTCCAGCATAACAGAATATTCAACCCCCAAGAGTAAAACATGTAGTGAGAAAAATGGAGAATCAACTGCATTTGACCCTCTTTTCTTTTGCTTGAGAGAATAATAGAAAATGTCATGGCCCATGTGAAACAAACACAAATACAGGATCACCAGGACCAGGAGTAGTGCTGGCGGTAATTAATGAGTTCACCGGCAACTGCAAATATGCAAGACTGCAACAACTGTGAAGGATGCTGCATCCAGCCTCATTTATCTTCAAAGATTGCTTGGATCCAGTACAGATTTTATTTCCAGTGAAAGGCAAATCTGGGATATCTGTACACTAATTTCCAGTAAATGGCAATGGAAATTTACAGATGCGCAAAATACAGCAAAAATATGTGGAGTCGCCATTAAATGCTCAGATGGGACCCCCTGCTTTTAATTCCGTGCAGACGAGTTGGTGTGCTCCAATTAACTCCCCTCCGCCTCCTCCTCTGTCCTCTCCCCTTCCTTCCTCCCTCACTCCTCCGTCGCCCCCCTTGCTCTGCTCCGTTCCTTGATCTAGATTCCACAGCGGCGAGGGCCCCCCAGCCCGATCGTCCGTCTCCATCGATCCCCGAAGCCCTAGGGGGAACCCTGCTCCGCGTCGAATTCGGCCGCGGGTTGATTTGATCCCGAGAATTCGCGAGGGGACTCCCGGCGGCGGCGAATCGGATGGTGTAGGAGGGGAGGGAGGAAGAAAGGTCTCGGCTTTGTGGGCGGGCGGCCATGCATCTGTCGCTGTGGAAGCCGCTGTCCCACTGCGCCGCGCTGCTCCTGGACAAGAAGCACCGCCCGCCGCGGCCGCCGCCGGGCGGGGCCGGCGCGGGTTCCGGCGGCGAGCGGCGCCTGCAGGAGAGCAAGCTGCGGGAGGCGCTGGAGGAGGCCTCGGAGGACGGGTGCCTCTCCAAGTCCCGCGACGAGGCGCTCTTCGATGGAGGGGACGGTGCGGAGGAGGGGTCGGTGGGGCGGTCGCGGTCGCTGGCGAGGCTCCACGCGCAGCGGGAGTTCCTTCGCGCGACGGCGGTGGCCGCGGAGCGCGCGTTCCAGTCGCCGGACGCGCTCCCGGTGCTGGAGGAGGCGCTCGCCACGTTCCTCGCCATGTACCCCAAGTACGCGTCCGCCGCGGACGTCGACCGCCTCCGCGCCGACGAGTACCCGCACCTGGACAAGGTATGCCTCGACTACTGCGGCTTCGGTCTCTTCTCCTACCTCCAGAGCTGCAACCCCGTCGACTCGTCGGCGGCGTTCACGCTGTCGGAGATCACCGCCAACCTTAGCAACCATGCGCTCTACGGCTCAGCAGAGAAGGGCACCGCCGAGCACGACATCAAGAACCGCATAATGGATTACCTCAACATCCCGGAGTCAGAGTACTGCCTCGTCTTCACGGTCAGCCGTGGCTCGGCGTTCCGGCTGCTCGCGGAGTGCTACCCCTTCGGCACCAACAAGCGGCTGCTCACCATGTTCGACCACGAGTCCCAGTCCGTGAATTGGATGATGCAGGCCGCGCGCGACAAGGGAGCCAAGGCGTATTCCGCCTGGTTTAAGTGGCCCACGCTCAAGATCTGCACCACCGAGCTCCGGAAGCTTATCTCCACCAAGAAGCGGCGGCGCAAGGACTCCGCCACTGGCCTCTTCGTGTTCCCTGTGCAGTCGAGGGTGACGGGGGCAAAGTACTCTTATCAATGGATGGCATTGGCTCAGCAGAATCACTGGCATGTCCTGCTCGATGCTGGGGCTCTGGGGCCTAAGGACATGGACTCTCTGGGGCTGTCGCTGTTCCGGCCAGACTTCATCATCACATCATTTTATAGGGTGTTTGGGGCTGATCCAACGGGTTTTGGTTGCTTGCTGATCAAGAAGTCAGTAATGGCGTGCTTGCAGAGCCCAAGCGGCGGGACGGGGGCGGGAATGGTGCGGATTGTGCCAGTCTTTCCACAGTATCTTAGTGATTCGGTTGATGGGCTTGATGGTGTCTTGGATGGGCTGGAGGATGATACTATCATTCCAATTGAGGAGGGGTCAGCATCGAACAGTCACCATGCATCCCAGTTACCTGCGTTCTCCGGCGCATATTCATCAGCTCAGGTGAGGGAGGTGATTGAGAGTGAAATGGACCAGGACAGTTCAGATAGGGATGGTGCCAGCACAATATATGAAGAGAGTGAGAGTGTTTCTGTTGGGGAGGTGATGAAGAGCCCTGTGTTCAGTGAGGATGAGTCATCCGAGAACTCCTTCTGGGTTGATTTGGGCCAGAGCCCACTTGGTTCAGACCATTCAGAGCAATCAAGCAAGGGGAAATTGGGATCTCCTTTGCCAGCGTCCTGGTTTTCTGGTAGGAGGAATGCGAAGAAGGCATCACCAAAGATGCCATCAAAACTGGCAAAGAGTCCTATTCATGACAACCATGTTATGTCATTTGATGCAGCTGTGAGGTCAGTGTCACAAGAGTCAGGGCCTGTGAAGGTGGTTCCCGATGGAGATCATTCACATAATGACATAAAGAATGTCATTCCTGTTAATGAGATTGAAGAAGATAAGGATACCAAAGGAAACAAGAGGTTCGTAAAGTTTTCATGTGCCAATGACCCCGCTGAAGGTAGTGCAACCTCTGTTTTTGGGAGTTATACCACCCGCGAGAACGGCTCCACTTCGGAGATTTGCTCAGAAAGTCAGGCAGAAACCAAAGATAGTGCGATCAGAAGGGAAACTGAAGGGGACTTCCGTCTACTAGGAAGGAGGGAAGCACACAATGGCAGATTCAATGGTGGAAGATTCTTTGGAGTAGAAGAATCAGAACGAGTGCCAAGTATGGGGCGCAAGGTATCATTCACTATGGATGATAGTAGACTCTGTCGTAATTCGGATGCTGGGGAAACATCTGGGTATGCAATGGCAGATGATGACGATGATGCATACAGTGACTATGATGAACCACAGGATGGCAGGAAAGAGCCTGAAATTATCTGCAAACATCTTGATCATGTGAATATGCTTGGACTTAGTAAGACCACACTTAGGTTGCGATACCTAATCAACTGGCTGGTGACTTCACTATTGCAGCTCCGGTTACCTGATTCAGGGGATGGCGAGGGGGTGCCCCTTGTCTATATATATGGTCCAAAGATCAAATATGATCGAGGAGCAGCAGTTGCATTCAACATAAAGGACTGCAACACTGGAACCTCCCTGATCAATCCCGAAATTGTACAGAAGCTGGCAGAAAAAGAAGGCCTCTCTTTGGGCGTTGGGTTTCTAAGTCATATACGCCTCACCGACAGCCAGAAACATGGTGCGGCCGATGTGGGGCTTAGCTCTTCCTCACCAGCAGCAAGCGGTCGCCGTGAAAAGAAAAATAGCAAAAATGCTATTATTGGGACTGAAGTGGTCACTGCTTCTCTTGGGTTCCTTACAAATTTTGAGGATGTCTACAGGTTATGGGCATTTGTTGCAAAATTTCTGGATTCGTCATTTCTTGAGCAAGAGAGGCTATCATCTATTCCTGAGGATGCAGAAAGGTAGTATTAGAGGACTCCAGTTTATGGCTATTACAGCTACTTCATAAATATAGAGGGAAGGAGGAGGTGGCAGTGTAATTGAGAGGAGGATAGAAGAAGAGATGTCAAGTGCCTCTGCACATTGCTTTTGCATCCAAATATCTCCTCTTGGCATCACGGAGCAATACTTGGGTGGTTTGGCTGGTATATTTCTTCATTCTTCTTTTCCCCCTTTGTTAGGCATGCGATTTTTTCGTTAGATTTTGTTGGAGATCTATATGTACCACCTAATTATTTTGAGGAGCATCCTTTCCATGTACTTGTTTGTAAATTGGCTCCATTGGCCATGAAGTACACTCAGCTCGGTTGTATGATTCTTGCAACATGAATAGCATGATGATAGATAGGTGATTCTACCCTTTGCAGTTTTGTTGTTGCATCCTCTACTGTCTGTTAGCGTCTGCTGTAGTGTTGTGATGAATTCAACAATTTAAGTACATGGTGATTTCAACCACGTCGTTTTCAGATGGCATTGAGAATAATGGTCTACTAGTTACAGTTTTCTTTGAGCTATCATTCCAGACGATAACATTATTTTTATCTCTTGCCTCTTTTAGCTTTACTGCTAGCACTAAGCCGCAAAGCAGGCCAGTTAATCATGTGACAATTGGTGGTTAAGAAAGCGAATCCTGCTCTGACTGAAATTGCCTGCCTCCTAACTTATGCTGACCTTTTTTTTTTCTGGGCGCTGCTGTAAGTTGCAAATTTTGTATTGTGGTGATCACTTGTAAAGCTTATCGCACACAGGGTTGTTTAGCTGGTAGTTTCTTGGTGCATTTCGCTGTGCCTGTATCTGGAAAGGTAATTGTTCTATCTGTTGGTTTTGTCCGTTTGCTTAATCTCGAAGCGCTGTTGTTGCCTTGCGGGAGTAGGAGTTGGATGGCGCTGGCTGTTTTCTTTTGAGTTGCCCTGCTGGTTCTGAATATTCAGAGTCGCCTGCGTGCAAAGCATAAGAAAATGGAAGGCGTGCCATAGTGCATAGTGTACTCAAAACTGTTTGTTTCATTCTACGATCTAGCCATTCGTCGTACCATTCTAGTTTACTCTGTGTTCTTCTACCTCGTGTGAAAATCAAGTCAAAAGGTTTTAACATGAACTGGTGATGTCCAACTTGATCAGCAAAAGCAAACCGGCAGCCCAAGGCCGGCAGTCTGCTGGTGATCACCAACCAAAGACGCCCCCGGCCGCCTTTCGCGCGCGCAGTGATTCCGTTCGGCGACTCCGACGTCCACGCCCGTCACGTCCCGCTGGAGCCTGTCAACCGGTGCGTGCCGGCTGGTTGGTGCCAACACGCTGCCCGTGGGTGGAAATCGCGCGCACTAGAAAGCAAGCCGCTTTTGGGCCGCCACAACACGCTTTTGGGTGGTGGTGGGAGGCGGCTCGCGACTTCGCGAGAGCGACGGCGCGCTGGCACTCTGGCAGGCAGCCGGCCGGCAACCAGCAGCGGCGAACTGCATCCTCCGATCCCCTTGCTGCCACTGCCAGTGCCAGCAAGATCCAGATGCTGTAGCACGCCTCTCTGTACTGGCACTGCTGCTGCCTCCAAGCGATGCGAGCTCCACGCCTCCACACCCCAGCAAGAGAACGATGGGGATTTGACCATGTGACCACGTACGAGTACACGTGCCCATGTGTGTACTGTGTAGTCGAAAACACGAGGGTAGTTTCTTGGCACGAGGCCACGAGGCACGAGCACGCACATTAGTCAACCCAGCTGAATCTGGCAACGCCGGTTGAGGGCGAATACAAGGTGGAACAGACATTTCTATCGAAAAAGGGATTGCCAGATCTCTACCGTGGTAGGAGTATTTCCTTTTCCCCGTCAAACCAAGCAAGCAGTCAGACGATTGTTCAGGCACAACTAATGAATCCATTGATGGTGTCAAATTGTCTCTGGTGCTTGTACGTTGTACACTTGTATGGAGCGTCTCGGACATTGACTACGTACAGGCCTAAACTTTGTCCAGAAATTGACTTCGTTTTTATAACAAATACACTGATGGTGTCAAATTGTCTCTTGTGTGATTACGTCTGTGTGGAGTGACTCTTGGCATTGACTACAGCCATGTCCAGAACTTTGACTTCGTTTTTAGTAACAATAAATTGATGGTGTCAAATGTCAATCTCTCTTTGTGATTACACTTTTATATGTAGTAGTATAACTGAAATGTCCTCTTCCAAACAAAAAAAAGTCAAACCGTGCGTGACGCCATGAAAACCGCACGGTTGAATCCTCATCCTATCATCCTGCAATCCAAGTCAAATGGACGGCTCAACTGCTCAATCATACGGGGCCCTGGATCACAACACCTGGAAATGCAAGAAGTACAAGCCTGAACGTCCGTGTCAGGAAATTGAAACAGCAACTCGCCCGTCATCGAGAGTTGGAGACAAGCTAAGCAGTCTAGCACTGCTATGCTAGCCGTCAGAATACAACGGGAAAGGTCCAAATCTTAGTGGAAGGCCATGCGGACGGCCACTGTTCCATCCGTCGTAACCTTCCCCCATGCCGAGTCTCGATCGCCGGCAACTGTGCCGGAGCAGTCTCGGCCACCGATGGATCACATCGATCTCCTCCTTTGTAAAAGCACCCCGTGTCACCGAGCCCTTGCTTTCGTTTCATCTTCCTTGGTACAGGCTACTGCACCATGATATCGTGTACGCGCTCCGATCCAAATATCCCGGTCGTCCCCAGCGAATTCGTGCTCATGGCGTCGCCCAGCAGGTCCACCGTGTCCGTTCCTCGGCTTGGTGCCGGCGCTCATAAATACGCTGTCAGGAGGGAGCCGCCGGGCCCCGCCCCGCTGGGAGGCAAGGCAACACCGGAGGCCGAAGCCGTTTGCGACGGCGGCCGGACCGGCCGGGGGGCCGAGGGTGGACACTGGTCTATCATGGCGATGCACATGCAGAGCGTCGTCCGTAATAGCTAGCGCTGGTACATGGTCCCTGTGCCTGCCTGCCTTTGCAAGCCTTGCTTAGTTGCTTAAACACACTGAAGCGTGTTGTGCCCATCCACCTGAGAGAAGAAACCGACTCGTGCAGTGGCCCTTGCCCGGGGCAAGGCATAGCTACACGCCTACACGGGACGGCCGGACCCGGTGGGTGAGCGAGCCGGGCACGGCAGGAGGCGCAGGCGAACGCGCAACCGCAACGGGGCGTCGGGCTGAGCCGGGCCTCTGGTGGGTGTGGGCGGGAGTTTGCGGGCGCGTGGACGGGAAATGGGCTGATTCCGGCCTTTTTGAGCTTCCTGACGTGGGTTCGGCTTCTTTCGGCTTGGCGGACTAGCAAGGGAGTACTTCTTAGGCCGCAGGCCCCAATCAGGACTTCAGGAAATTCTAAAAAAAATAAAAAAAAATCAGGACTTCAGGAGTTCAAGTAGAAAAGGACAAAGACTGTAAAATCCGCTGAGGCGCTGACTGGCAAGAGGAAGAAGATACTGTTGCGCAAAGGGTTGTCCAGAGCTTGGTCGTGCGGTGCAGTACGTTGCACAGATAAACGCTCGTACAGATGTTAAGCAAATTCTCTACCACGCAGTACACGGATATCGGTCTTGTGGCCGGCGTAGTGTCTGCTGAACAGAAAAGGGTTACATGCACGAACCATCTAGAGCTGGGAAGGATTACAGAACGCTCTGAACACCGTAGCAATCTTCATCCTTTAATGGCACTGTTCGAAGCCGCTAGTGATGACGGCCACAACCTAAACAGAGCCGTTAATGGTAAGCCTTTGCCTGCTGCAAGTCTGCAGGGAGCAGCTCGCTGGATTGGCGTGTGCATCCCACGGACGCCTCCGGGAAAAGGATGACGAAAACATAGGCATGTGGACCATCCATGTCCAATCACGATCCCTCTGGCCACCAAATGGACCTCCTCCATGTCACCACCAAGGATAAACTCCTCCTTGGCAACCGTCCATTCCCCGCCCCGCCTTATCCTCCCCTGATCTCCCGTACAAAAGCGCTATCCTTCCTGGCCGCCCGGCCGCTCAAGCTATCCACCACCATTGCCGCCGCCACACACCCTTGCTCACGAGCCACAGGAAAAAGGTAAGCTTCCTTTAGTCCATGGCGCATTCTTCCCGCGCATTACAAACTCTCACTTTTGCTCGTCCCCTGTCGACTTGCAGGCTCTAGTTCCACGCACCGAGCGCAGGAATGGCGTCGTTCGCCGTGGCAACGATCCCGTCGCTGGCGGCCCCGGCGGCCAGGACGAAGAGGTCCGGCGGCGTGACGTACGTGGAGGGCATGAACGCCTACAGCGGCCTCAAGGGGCTCAACAAGGTGACCATGCTGGGCCTGCGCAAGACCGCCGACTACTCCTTCGCCAAGATCGTGGCCTCGCTCGGCCCCGCGGGGAAGTCGCAGCGCGGCAGCGCGTTCGGGGCGCAGATGAACGCCGCAGCCGAGATCTTCAGGATCGCCGCCATCATGAACGGCCTCGTGCTCGTCGGCGTCGCCGTCGGCTTCGTGCTGCTCCGGGTGGAGGCCGCCGTCGAGGAGTCCGAGTAGAGGGATGGGTGCGCGCGCGCATGCCCCCAGTAACAGCAACTCCAGCTGCCGCCTCATATAAGCCCGTGATATATAAAAACGTGATGTATGTTTTTGATTGAATTTACTTCGGCATGTATCCATGACAATTGATGAATACCGTGCAAACATGTTTTTGGAGTCGAGGTCTGCAATTGATCGTCAGGTACTCACAGCTTTCTAAATTCAGAATGCAAACAACGGCAATGCCTTTCAAATCAAATCCTGTACAGCTTGAGAGATGCAGCCGAAGTTTGTATTCTTGCATTCTGATGAGATAACTGGATTGTATGATCCATGCGCTATATGCACATCAAGATTTTTTTAAAAAAAAAAATGTTTCAGCTCAAATGCCTAGAAGAGCATCTGTTACAGAATCACTCGTTTGAGCCATGGGTTTCTGCTCTACAGTTCACAACAGATGATTCTAAGTAAAATGTTCTATAATCAAAGACCAAGAAAACTTTGCAGCCGAAGGGCTCAAGGATCATCCTAATTCTTCTGACGTACATCAGGAGGCATCTTCAAGAGCGTCAAATCATAGGTGACATTTACATCGGTCTCTGACAAGCCGAGAACAGCTGCCAGCTGATGAACGCCATAACAAGCGAGGAGAACAGCTCGAAGCCAACCACCTTTGGTGTCTGCCACTCCAATGATCTTCTCAAGTAACTGCAATATGTGTGATCATGTTTACCAGTTAGATAGTCAACAATAAGCGTAACAACTAGAGTCACAGCTTAGGTAAAATGGTGACTAGTAGAGAATATATTTCAGATCACTTGTGAGTATAGACATGTGTAATCCACCATAATATTTATCCAAGTTGGTCACAGTTTAGGTAAACAAGGAAGGCCATAACCCCCCAAAGGCTCAGATCAATTACTAAATCTGTGCTCATATACCATAGTTCAACAGAAAACTCAAAAGAAAGCTTTCTTCTTGATACTTAATTCAAACACCAAGTTTGATTCACAAGTAGTAAGAGATGTTTCACATATTGATGGTGCATCCAACGACAAGGAAAAAAGAGTTTTAAAATACGAACAGTTGAGGGTTAAGGAAAATCTAAAAAAGGGATATATATAAGAAATTTTCTGAAGTGGACATCAAGTACCATGATTATCTCACAGTTCAGGTGTAAAGCATGGTGTTTACAGGTTAAGAGCTCAGATAATCTTCCTGGGTTAATACAAATCAACAGCAGCTCCAACAGAACCTTTTAATCTCAAGTTAATACAAATCACACTAGAATAGTTCACATCTAAGTTTATTGTTTCTTTTAATAAATCATTTACAGAAAAACATCATTTTCAGAAAAAACAGAATATAAGAACACAAACAAACTGGAGCACGATAGGATGTTTTACCTGGTGATAGATGGCATTGTTGCCAAGAGCAGAGCACATGCATAAATTATTGGAACCAACGTCCTAGGCTTGTTCTTCCTAAGCCACATCAATGATCCCAAAGCAGCAAGGGAGAGGGTCATCACCTGCAGAAAAACACAAATCATATCAGTCTTCTTGTTAAATAAACATCATGAGTTAAGCACAAGGAAGATATTCTCTTCAAAACAAGGAATCTGACACCAGTGAGTGGCATACAAGATTAGCATTCGCTTCAATTCCTTGAAATATGTACTCCCATGTAAATTCAAGCCCTCTTGCCCCAATCCAGAGAGGTGCCAGTCGGTGCAGAACCGAATCAGCAAAAGCCCAACCTGATAACAGCAGCACATTGATGATAAGTCACAACACACATAGTTATCGCAGCTGGAAAAAGGCCAAAACCTCATTTTCCCACAATTAGCAACAAACAAAAAAAGACGCTGCCAAATTTCAATTAACAACTGTGCAACAAATTAGTCAAAGTATGCTTTTGTATCCAAGCCAAAGCCATACCACGGGAAACTAACTTCAGCGCAACTCAAGATGGGCACACGTAGAAAAGGCTAAGCAGATATTTTTCAGCAATTGGTATGCAAGGGAAATACAAAAGGCACAGGATGGAGATCCAAAATTTAGTGTCCCCTGGAAACGGTTTGATAATTTGGCACGAAACAAATTACAGCAAGAACTCTATACTTACCAAGACCAACAGCCTGGAACTTATGATTCTGAGAGATGTTTCTGTGAGTCAACTGTGTCAGAGCAAAATATAGTCCAGCTACATCAATGAACCCAATAAAAACTTTCATTAACTCCTGCAAAAATTGACATAAGAAGATATATTAGAGGACACCAATGACATGGTATAAGGTATGTTTTGTGTGCCAAGAAAATGCAGCAAATTTACCTGATAGGGGTCAAAGCTATCATTCTCAGGTACTTTGAGCAATGTTGCTAAGCAAACAAGCTGCCAAAACGATGGAGCAATGTTAGCACCAATCAACTAACTTTAGTCACTGAATAGATCACACATTTTTACTTGGAAACATCAAAGAGGTAAAAGCCTCATTTTCCTTTATGGAACAAATACACAGAAAACTTTATAACAGGGAGCAAAAAACAGTTTATACTTTACACCATGTAGAATAAACTACAAAGAATTTAATTTAGTGTTTTAAAGGTGTCGCCTAGGCATCTGGGCGGCCCAGCTCGCCTTGGAAAATAGGTACGCCTTGTCGCCTAGGTGATAAGGCTTACAAAGATTTCACTTGTCGCTTTAAAACACTGATTGAATTCGAGAAACGTTCAATAACTTCTTTAAAAGCAATTAATAGGAGTCAAAGAAAAAACAATTAGGATTATTACTAATGAAAACTACTGAAAAGAGTGTGAAAGAAAATATGAATCAGAAAAGCAGACACAAGGAGGCCAAGAGAACACGATATCAATCATTCAAACTAGATATATACCCTTTATCATCTAAAATTTCACAAGACAGTTTGCTGACCTTTACAAGCGCAGTTCCAAGATAAACAACAGCCGCTTTTACAGAAGTGCCGATTGTATCATACTCTGACCTGTAATGAATTGATGGATAAGAAAGTGTAGTATAAGGAACCTATGGGTACAGAACAGTGTGTTGATCTATGCTCAGATAAAACTAAGTGAACTAGGGTCTACATTCAGATGAAACTATGCCAGGAATTCATCTAGCTTATTTAAATGTTACAGGCTCTCATTGCTCAAGTGGGTGATAGTTGAAGGATAAGTAGGGTTTGGTTGAACTGGATGTGACAGTTGCATTAGATGGGAATGAGAGATTCAGATTTTAATGTCACTGGAAAAAGAACAAAACCACGACCAGACAGCTACAGAAAGAAAGGCCATACTGAAGACCTTTTAGTATAATTCACTTTGTCACCCTGTTAACAGTATATGGCTATATACTTTCAGTGCAATCTATTCCTCTCCAGAATTCACTTGATAGCTATCATTATTATGTGGTTTGTCTCTCCTGACAATATAGACCCAGTAAGCCTATACTTTCACATTCGCTAGCATTAAGTTCTTCACAAATCACAAGGTTCATGAAGGATTCCATTTATAATGTAAGTCAATATATGTACTTTCAGTGTAATATAATTTAACTTGCCACCCTGTTATTACGTTATTTGAATGTGTACTTGCAGTGTAATACACTCCCCTCCGGAATTCACTTGACAGGTTTATCATTATAACGTGGCTACTCCCTGTTGACAATATAGATCCAATAAGCATTTACTTCCACATCCACTATTATTAAGTTCTTGACAAATCACAAGATTCAAGTGTTATTTCATACAGTAAGTAGAAACATTTCGTATTGCTAATGAGTATCTCACCGACATCTTCCACTCCACAAAAAAAAAAAAAAAAAACCTAGGCATGAAGTTAGCTTGAGTGCTTGACAGATGACAGGTCAAGCTACTAAAAATGATCAGCTAACCAGTTTCGATTCGAACACCATAATACACTCAAGATAAGCTCTGAATCCCAACAAACAGTGGAACATAAGTTCGGCAGCACACAAGGAGCTCGTCTCACGTCACCCCAACTCAGCTGAGCAAAATTCACTGCAATTGCACTGACTAAAACCACATCCCACAAGCCGAATTGCACCGAGAAGACACACCATCAGGTGTTCGTACTCCTCGGTGTAGATCACGCAGTAAAGCGCCCAGATCGCGCAACACACGCAGATCTCGCGTGTTTTGGACACGGATCTCACAGAGGCAGATAAGGAGAGAAAGGAAGTGGGGGAGGGAGTTACAGGGGGGTGGCGGAGTAGTAGACGACGTGGGGGCCGAAGGTGAGGAAGGCGCAGTTGAGGAAGTGGAACACCGTCATCTCGCCGCCGCCGTCGTCTCCGGCGTCTGTGCAGTAGCGGCGAGGCCGAGGCGCTTGATTCCCTCCCGTACGTGCGAGACGGATTGGGGGAGGAGACGCGCAGTGGGGTATAACTGGGCTCGAGTCGGACCAGGTCCAGCTAAGTAGTATGCGGGGAATTCTATGTGGGCTTTTAAACTTATGAGGGCTAATGGGCCTGAACTTGCGTAGCACAAAGGCCCTTTCGTGAAACTGGGCATGCGACAACACTACTACAACACTGAAGTACATAACGTAACTCCCCCTCAAAAAAAAAAAAACACACACACACACACATAACGTAACCGAACATAATTGTTTAATTCCAGAAACTTTCAAATAGTTTCATTTTTTCACTTTGTGCACGTAGTCTAATGTAAAATGTTTTCATCACTTTTTACCGTTTCAACAAATTTAAACACGCCCACAAGTAGCTTTTTTTCACCTCTCATCTGGGTACTATTGTAGCATATGTTCATGCACATACGGACAGCGCAGCACTTGCACGCACCACCTCACTCACTCACACACACAATACATACATAAACCGACTTACAACTACACACGAACCGAAGACCACATCCTTAGAGAGATCACTAGAGTCATCAAGAGTTCAAGACTGTAGGCGATGGCCGCATCGCAATCCTCTTGTGGCTCCAAACGTGAGAGGTTTGGCTGAAATTATTTTGAGAACGAGTCCCCTTGTGAGATCGATAGTCAAACTCCTGCTGCAATTTTTCTTGCATTTCTATTTTTCGCTCAAACTCAAAGTATAAACTTTGCTTTTTATTTTTTTCCTTTTGAGAAACCACAAGTAAAATGGTTTTTCTAATTTATTTTTCCGCTTCTTCTCCCTTTGAATCAAACTTTTTTTTGACATAATGTGTCTTTCCTATGATCACTAAATATATGGTCCTAATCCTAGATGGAAAATAATAATAATAATAATAATAATAATAATAATAATAATAATAATAATAATAGAAAAATCTAGAAGGGCGGATCCTCCACTACATCAAGAGTAATGAACTAGGTTTTGCACTTCTGCTTGCTGTCACAACGATAACACAAGTAGCGACGTGTAAGTGTAACACCATCTCACTATAAGTTTTAGCTATGAATGAAGGAGAGGAAGATAAATGAGAAAGAAAAAGGGAGAGAAGAAAATAAGAGGAGGAAGAAAAAAACGGGTACCCTTTGCTTGAGATCATGTATCCCCTCCTGGCTCTTTCGAAAATAAAAAGTTGCTTCTAGAAATTCTTTGGCTTTCCTGCCCAAATTCCTTACCTGTTACCTGTACGCGCGTTCTGGGTACTGATCTGCGGAAAATAAAAGCCAGGGTTGGGTTGACCTGTCTAGATTCCTCAAAACCATTTATATTTTACGAAAAGTTATCTACCTAGAGAATCGTGTCAGTTCATTTCTATCTCTACGCACTCTTCTATAAAAACACCGTACTTTTCACCCCGTTTTCACAATCTAACACACAGCCTCAGTCTATGAGGAAGAACGGTCCATGACGTACGCGTCCAGTGTCCTCTGTGAAACACCTGACGAGCAGCTCCCTGTCCTGCGCTCGGCCGCTACTCCTTGGACGCGCGCCTGTTGTCGCGTAACACACGACGACTCCAAGCCCCAACGCAACAAAACTCCGTGGCCTTGTCACAACCCGCTGTTGCTCTGCTCGCCTGGCTTTCAATCAGCTGACACCGGAGTTCGGCTCTCGCGCAGTTCCCCCCACAAACCCGTCAGGGACTCAGGGTTTACCAGCACGGGCACCGGCAGTGGAGGAGAAATCATCATGGATTTCCGGGCCGTGGTCCGCCCTCAATCACTCCCACGACCCACTCCGCGCCCCGTCGACCAGATCGAACGTCCAGAAGAGGCCACCGCCCAGGCGCCCACCGCGGCGGCGACCCCTCGAGCCGGCAAAACGTAATCTAAGCGGAACTCGCAATGATCGCACGGAGAAAGGCAGCGAGCGACCTCCCTCCCACCGAAACGGCCGTGGAAACGAAACCACCCCACGTCCGGGGGCCACCACGGCACGGCTGGTCGTTGCCGTCGGGCGCCTCCGCTGCGCCGGGAACCGCGGCCGGACGAGCTGGGCCGATCAATCATGCGCTCGCACCGCGCGCAGGCGCGCTGTGTGTGGCTGGGCACATGCGCGCGGGGCTGCTCGATCGGCGCGGCAGCCGGCAGCTTTTGGTTGGGAGGCCACCACGACGTCGCGCTCGACCGGGCCGGTGCCCACTGCCCAGCACCGACCACTGCGGCTTTGGAAGAAAGGAAGGAGGAGGGCGCAGAGCAAGGGGGGAGACCACGCAAGGCTCAGTCCTAGATAGGCGAGGTCCACGCGCGCCATCGAGTACGTGCAGTGCAGGGCGCGAATAATTGGGAGAGTCTTTGCATGGAAGCGTGCAGTGCAACCTGGGATCACAGGTTCTACAAGTGCACGATCCCGATCGAGAGTGGTCGACACGATCGTCATGCACGATGCACAGAAAACATCATCATGTCATGCGTGCGCAGCAGGAGCTGGGAGGATCGACTGGATACGCCGTCCGGGTATACGCGCGTACGCGGAGTCTCGAATCAATCAGTGGAGTCAACACGAGCGGCACTCTCTCTGATTTTGGTACTCCTCCCAGTCCCAGCTCCCACTACTAGTACCAACTACCAAGGGGCCTTTTGTACTGCAAAGTGCCCAACTCAACACATCACTTGCTATTGCCTCTTGGTGAATTCGACACATGCCGGCCCGTGTCAGAGACCCACGAACATCTTCCAAAATAAAAAGGGGGAAAAACAGAGAGAGACCCACGAACCTGCATCGTGCATGTAGCACGCACAAGTTCTTCTTTAACTGTAGCACGCACAAGTTCTTCTTTAACTGTAGCACTACCTAAGAAGATGCCAGCTGCAGTCGGGTCATCGGCCCCGCGGCTCGCTGTAGCGCCTTTTCAGTACCGACTTTTGACTGCTCGGAATAATGCCATTTGCCCCGGACATATGTTGGCACACGCAGCAGCTCGGTCCACGTAGTAGGGCCTCTGTACAGTTATATACCACCCAGTCATGTACGTATACATCGGCTGGCGGCATACGTACGTAGACAGCATGACAACGTAGACTGCTGGAAAGTGCATTACACACTCCTACTCCACTACTGTAGACACTGACCACACAGACAGGCAGAGCAAGCAAGCAAAGGAGGCAGGCAGAGACACGAGACAGGGCTACCGACTCGCAACACACCGAGTAAAGAAAGCCAAGCGGGGCGTACCCGCGGCGCCCCGGACCAAGATCACGGCACGCACATACCAACACCGCGCACACAGGCGCATGCATGCGGCTAAGCTAAGCCACCATTAAACGCGCGCGCACGGGGCACCGTGCATGCGCGCGCGGCCGGGCCGGGGCGATCCGTCGAAAAGGCGCGCGAGCTTTTGCGCGAGGAACACGCCGCGTTAGGCGCTGACCCGGGGGCGCTAAACAACGCGGGATCAAAATTCCCCCCCCCCCCCCCCCCCCCCCCCCCCTCTTTGTTTAGCCGCCGCCTCGAGAAGTTCCTCCGGCTTGTTGCCATCTCCCCGTCCGCGGCGCGCGCGCGTGCCACCGCGCTACCGGCTCAGCGCGGCGCGCGCGCGCCGGTCGGAATCGCCGTACTCTTCTCGTGCCGCGACGAGGAGTCCTTGTTGTTCTCTTCCGCTGGCGGTTTCCGGGGGGAGTCGGGTTGCTTAGCGGCTGATTGGGGGATTAGGTTACGCGAAGACGACGAGATCGGAATGTAGGAGCCGTACTTTTTGCCCCCTGTCTCTGGCTCTCTCCTTGTTTATTTGCACTCTTGATGACTCTCCTGGGCCATCGATCGGCTGGCCGGCCGTAGTATATTTGGCGATCCCTTGCGCTCACGTGACAGCCACACGTGCGTGCTGATTCATTCTGTAGTGTGGATTATTCCTCGTCTCGGTTATGCATGTATGATATCTTGATCAGGTGCACAAATCACAAACCCATGCAATTCTTGGACAGTGTTTAATTAGATTCTCCAAATATGGCATCTTTCACAGCTTTCAGCAGTCAGCCAAACCACTAAATCAAACCACACTGCATCCTGTTTATGTAGTCTACTCGAATCTACGTACTGTACAAAAGCATATATGCGAAACAGTGCAGGACATCCTTTGCTTGCCGAGCGCGCGAGCTAGTGAAGGAGGATGGACAGCTACACCTTATCGTCCTGCTGGCTAGCGGCTAGACGATATACTACATGCAACAACTCTCCTCTGGTGTCACTCTCCATCCCTCTCGCTCGTACCAGCAGAGCAGCGCGGGGGGCAGCAGTGCTCCGCATCGTGTTGTCGCATTCCGCCACATTCACTACGCCCTGCAGCCGGGGCAGGAGCGTCCCACACGGCCGGGACGGAGGACGGGAATGGGAGACCCCTTTTCCCTTTCATGAACACGGAAAGATCCCCAGCGCCCTCGCCCGGGGGCCATTACGCCTCTGCTTTGCTGAAAATGTGCACCCCCCAAAGAGGCCGTGTGGCGTCAGCCCGGTTCTACACACCTTCCTTGGTCCTGCACTGCAGCGAGCTGCAGATCCTTCAGAGATCAAAAGGCGACCTATCTTTGCAGCGCAGTGTGGGTAGCCCTGGTTGGCTTGGATTGGTGTCAGACCCTACCATGTTTATTCAGTGCCTCGCACTGGCTCCCTCACCAGCAGATAAGACCATCTCTCAAGTCAAGTGCTAGCTAGACGATCTCTAAACTAAAATCACTCATCTACTGTTTTTTTTGTGCTAAATAAGCACATCTGATAACCCCATATATGTAGTGCTAGCTAGGATATCCAAAACCACACACTTGTCTGTTGTGTTTTGTTGTCCTAACATAGTGTACGTCCAGCTCGTAGACTTTGACCACCAATTAATGTGCGTTTGTTGCGTGAAATGCCTTAGTACTTTTGACATCCAAAATAACCTACATAAAATTAAGAGTAAAAATACACTGTTGGGTTTCTAAACTATTAGCGCGGTGTCATCTAGATCCCCAAACTATAAAAATGACCATTTGAGCCCTCAAACTGTGTAAAGGCCGGGGCCCATAGTTTGGAGACCTAGATGACATCGCGCTAATAGTTTAGGGACCCATAGATGACACCCCTTATATTAATCTCCTCTTCCCTTAATAATGAATGAAATACATGGTAATTCACGTTCAAGATAAAAAAACATTCTCTTTTCCCAGCTCCAGTCAACAGGTAGCTAGAGTGTAAAGTAATTTATCCACCTGAAACATCATGGTACCAGGGATGAGCTCATTTTCAACATTCACGATATACCACTACAGCACATACGTTCCCAGCATCATGTCAGATTGCACATGAAGGTCAGGAACAGCGACTGTAGCACCATTATGGCCTTCAAGTACCAGTACCTTCAGCTTATACGCCCTGCCCCAACAAATTTTACATACACCCTTCTTTAAGCAGCATTCCCAAGGGACCAAATCATACACCACTCATGACCTAATCACCACATCTTCTTTTGCCCCTCATCACTACCTCCCAGGCTGCTCTCCTTTCCCCTCTCTCTGAGGCTCTCTCTCACTCCTTTTCACTTGCCACTTTGCTCAAATCCACCATCCCCACACCTCTCTCTCTTTCTCTTTCTCAGTGACTGTACCACTGTCCTGACTTTGCCATCTCTCTCCTCATCTCCTTTCCTCTTCTCTCTCTTTCTACTATCTTCTTTCCTCTTCTTTGATCACCGGCCGGACCACTAGTGACATAGCTCCTTCCTACCCTCCCTCCATGGCCTCCGCTTGATTCAAGAAGTACATGATCGCCTGATCCCAAGAAGTAATAGAGATTGGCTAGGAACTTCCTCCATTTGATCATTGAGGTAGTTGCAAGGCTAGCTGTGACGTTCCATTGCTTGATCTTCCAATGCTGCAAAGGAACCAGCTGCCGAATCTCTCCCTCCGGATAAGCCCGCCAGCCGCCTCGCCGGCCGCTGCTCGTGACGCGCCGGCGATGGCGAAGCCGCTCTCGACAGAGCCAAGCACGGCGCCGTACGCTGAAGGAAGCGGCGAGGTAGGGTTCTTCGCAAACCCTAGCCCCGGCGCGGAGCCCCCGGGCCTGAGCCTGGGGCTCGGCACGCCGGCTTGCGGCGGCGACGCGGTCGGGCGCCGTGGCCATCACCTCGAGCCGCGGCAGGGATGCGAGTTCAAGCGCGCGGCCACCGGCGCCAGGGCGTCCCAGCTGCCGGGAGGATCGAAGCGGAGCTCCCGGGCGCCGCGGATGCGCTGGACCACCGCGCTCCACGCGCGCTTCGTGCACGCCGTTGAGCTCCTCGGAGGCCATGAGAGTAAGCATCGTCTATAGCATTATTCTCGCCACGGATTTTCCCATGATCTGAGATGCCTGCATCATGATGCCTGCATTCTCTCCCCTTTGCTTCTGCATAAGCTTATTCATTGTGCTCAATTCTCTGACGATCTTTCTGGTGCGCTCGCGATCCGTTCTTGTGGCGGCCGCGCTCGTGCAGGAGCGACTCCGAAGTCGGTGCTGGAGCTGATGAACGTCAAGGATCTGACGCTGGCGCATGTCAAGAGCCACCTTCAGGTAATTAATACGTGCAGGAAGAAAACTTGAAAAACGAATGGGAGATATGGAGATAGCCGGATAGGCTATATCATCATACACTGATGCAATCTTGGTGCATGATGGCTCCTTTTTGTTTTTTTCACCACTTTTAAGGGTGTCCCTAACTATTGGTAAGAAACTACTTTGTCCCCTGGTGAATCTTGTATTGGCCAAGTGCTAGATGACAACAAACACGGCATCTAGCTAGCTTGGGCCGCAATGGAAGGACAACTTTCACCGTGCACCCTTTCTTCGCACATAATAAATATATACACGACACAAAAAACTAACCAGATCATCACCATAACTAATCCGTTCCCCCACACTTGATTTGCAGATGTATAGGACAGTGAAGAGCACGGACAGATCGTTACACATCGCCACAGCAGGTATGTGTAACACTCAAAGCTAACGCAGATCATGGACGTACATGCATGCAGTCCTATTTCATGCCGTGCGTGTGCAATGGCCGATCATTCGAGCATTATTGTGGTTGCGCAGCAGGCGAGGCATTGCCGCCGCTGCAGAGGACGGCGACGTCAGGGATGGAGGCGGCGGCCGCGGCGGCGGCAGCAGCAGGAGGAGGTGGCGCTGCTGCCGCTGCTGGAGGTGGGGTGGTAGTGGCACCGGTGCCAGCAGCATGTGACGACATGGTTGGGATCTGCAGCACTCCTTCGGCGGGCTCTGCGCCGCCTGCTGCGGCGACTACTTCCGCTGCTCACTTCCTCTGTGCGCCACCAGCAACTGCTCCACTGGCGGCAGCACCGTCACCTCCTCCACCCATTCCCCCGAGGTCTTTCTGCTCTCTGCATGTCACCTTCATTTCATCACTTTATCTGCGTGTACTATTGTTACTGCTATCCCCGAGTGTTTTACAGACGTCGCTTCTGCTCTGACCAAGAGTTAATATTGGTCTGCATGCGTAGGTTGACTAGTTTACAACTTTTGAAAAGCAATGCGCATGTGCACACTCACACACCATGCGTGCTTCAAGGATTTGTTTTTCATTAGAAAGATCTCTGTATTAGGTAGGCTCGAGCGAAAATGCTTACGGATTTTGCTACCCTTAGTCACATTATTGCATCCTTTTTATTGAGTATATATATTACTAGTAGTATATATATAGCCGCAGTGACAAGAGAAGGATAGTATACATGCGCATGAAATGTGCTTATGTTAATTTGACAACGGCCTGTAGCAGCTATTTTCTAAACTTTTGCTATTTGTAAATAACAAAAGGCGTGATCGCCTGCTTAAAAATTAATGGTGGGATGATGTTTCCCCCTTCTTATAGAGAAGAAAGAATACATAGGCTCTTGGAGTAAGCCGAGAGTGTATATGAATACATTAGTAGATTGCATGTTAGCGTTATACTATATGTGCATGTGGTGTATTTGGAAGGAAGCTCACACATGCGCACACTGGCCACCACAGCAAGCACACAGACATGCTCACACATATCGTGTCCAAGAGAGACCAAACCGATAGATAGATCTTGATATTGACGTTACTGTGTAGGCGCCTGCTCATCATCCATTTGTGGGAGTATATATATTGATCAGACTTCCAACTCCTGCACATTTGTCTAGATTTTGCAGGATAAAAGACATGTTTGAGTCCCTCTTTGTGCCTTAAAAAAACAAGATCCATTATTCAAATAATTTTGTGTACCCTCAGTTATATAAATTCTTGGAGCTATAGATATCCAAAACCTTAAATTTATTTCTACAGTCGAAATCTGCCAAGGAAAACCCTACCTCTACATTGTTGATTTGGTCCAACATATGACACAAATTGGAAAAAATAAATGTCTAGGTCTTGTGGCTGATATCGGCTGCTTTTAATAGTATATTCTGTAATGGAGAAGAAGATAGAATCAATAACCTATTTTTTGCATAACAAAAATACATCAATTGTTTACTTGAGCTGAGCTGCAATACTCCGTTTTCCTGCGAGCATGTGTCCTCTCTCCAGAGTCCAGACTGTTCCTCATGAGTTCTCGATCGACCCCCTAATTTCTGATAAAAATCCGGAGCAGTATTTATTTATCCCAGGCATGGACTGATCGACAACTAGTGTTTTCGCTGTAGCCCATATGTCCCCCTGCCGACCTCTTCCCCGTGTCGTCACGCATCCATGCACGCTTCTCCTTGTCTGCATCCGCATGCACCCCCGGCCCGTAGGCCATAGCCCCAGCCATCATCACGCTCCGTGCTGTGAGGTTTTCTCATCATCCCTGTCATCCTCTCACTCTCTCCTGGTCACAGTTCACTGATGCGATCATCATAGTGTCAATCGACGGTATCGACCATCAGAACTCACCAGCTATTTGTGGCATTGTGCATAGATCATTCAGCTAGTTATAGCTGGACCGAATGGAGTTTTGTCTCCTGATCAGCTTAAATCATCTCGGAAGCTAATACGAGCATAATGAGTCTAGGCTAATTAAGTACAAACCACACGTTTCTCGAAGCAATAACGAAGCTGTTGCAGATCAATAGGACGCACAGGGGATCAATATAATGGCATAGTAAGATGCGTAGACGTGGGCCGGAGGTCTAGTGTTGCTGGCTTGGCTTCTGGTTCTGGCCTTCAATTCGGGGTTATGTTCGGTGCTCATCCATGCAAATATGGATCGGTCGAGAGACAATGGGACAGCATTCCAGGTTGTTGACCTATGGGTGTCCGGCCTTCTGTTCATCTGCACATAGCGGAGCCGTGGTAGGGACAAATCAAGGCGTGCATGTTCCCATATGCTACAGCAACCGCAGAGGCACCAGCCTTCACTGTACATTAACACTAGGCAGCACGGAGCAAGGGTATAAGGGAATATGGAAGCTAGTTCATGCATGTCTGCAACTGCAATGATAAAGCATATATGCATGCACCTATAGTTGGCCATTTGGCCCGAAGCCCATGGGCCGGCCCAAAGCACGAGCCGGCGGCCCGACATGAGCACGGGCCAAGCACGGCCAGCTTCGTGCTCGTGCCGGCTCGGCCCGGTCATCGGGCTGTGCTGGGCGCCGTCTCTAGCCCATCGTGTCGGCCCAGCCCGGCACGAAATGACTTGGCCCGATGCGACACGATGGGCTGGCACGCGGCCCAGTGGCCCAGCTGGCCCATCCAGCCCATCAAATCCTCTCCACCACCCTCACTCTCTCAGCCTTCCTCGACCTAGCAAACCCTAACCCCCCACCTGGTCGCCTCCCACCCCCCACACCTCAACAGATCCCGCCGCCCCACACGCCCGGACCTCAATCTCCGTCGCCCCTCCTTCCCACCGCGTTTTCGTCGGCGTCCGGCGACCTGCCGCCCCTCTCCTCCCATCTCCAAGCGGCGCCCCTCTCCCTCCTCCCCCAACCCGTTCTCGATGGCGGTCGACCATCTCTCCCCTCCCCTCCAATCAGCGGCGCCGCCCCTCTCCTCCCTTCCTCCATCGGCGTCGCCGCTCCTCTCCCTCCTCCAACGGGAGCAGCGGGAGGCGGGGCAGGGCGGTGATGGCAAGGTGCCGGAGGCGGCGCGACAACAGCGAGGGCGAGGCGCGGGATGCGCGGCGACGGCGAGCTACGGGCGGCGACGACGTCTACAACGAGCTGCGGGCGGCAGCTTCGGCAGGCGACGGCGACGACGACGACGGGCTGGCACGTGCACGACGGCACGCTGGGCCGTTGCCGTGCCGTCGTGCCGGCACGGCACGAAAAGTGGCCGCCGTGCCCGTGCTGTGCTCCCAGCGCGACACGTAGCGCCGGCACGGCACGGCACGAAGTGCCCTTCGTGCCGTGCCGCGCCGTGCCGTGCCGGCGCCGTGCTGTGCCGTGGGGCCCAATGGCCATCTATACATGCACCCAAGTTTTAGAATCCGAATTAGGAGTATTATTTCAGCAGTGATATATGATGCGCAACATATTATGTGTAGTTTTGTGTACACTCTTTATCTTCGCAACCCGCTGCAACTGTGTTAACCTGCATCTCTGACCACGGATTAAATGGCTAACAGCGGGTTTCACTTTTTAACGATGATGTGCTACTTACTGCAAAGTACTACTGGCGACTGCATGAAATTGATAAGAGCTCTGTTAATTTGCGGACCACGCAGGACTGACCACGCACCAGGAGTGCTGGAAAAAGGTGTTGCAAATATTGTTGACTTGGTGCACCGGTGTCAGAAACATAATTTCCCACCGCCAGCGCTTCAAGATGCTCAGGTACGACTTATCTGCACAGTTGCACTATAGCTATACTACTGTTTGATTAGGCCATGATAGTCACATTTGGAGGACAAAATTAAAGGTATACGTACCATTCGTCTGAAGTATATACCACATTGCCACTGAAGTTATACACGGGATGGTGCTGCATGCACATTTATTAATTTGGAGAAAAATATTATATTTATGCATGAATGTAATGCCATTCTAATGAATCAGGCAGCTCAGGAAGAGGTCAATCGTCACCTGGCTATGGGACTGCTGCGCGCAAGTGCTGAAGCGGGCGCTACAAACTGCTTGAGCCCAGCGAGCTGCTGTTCTCCGTCCCTTGCAAGTTTGGAGCTGCTGACAGATGACTTGTATGCGCCGAACCTGGAGATCTCCCTCGGGAGGCAGGACTGGAGCATGGAGCGTCCGGAAGAACTTAGCCTAAACTACCTGTGACAAAATTAAAGGGCACTTTATTTTTGGTTTCGCTCAGCTAACCATTGATGATGGAGCAACCACTGGATCGATATATATTCATGAAGAGTAGTAATTAAGCGCATGGATTTTATATTTGGCAACTGGCATGGAATGAAAAAATCTGTAAAGTTGCGAGTGATTTAATGTCTTGGAAAACATATGAATCATATGCTCGCACCATATAAAAAATTAGTAAATACTCATTTAGTCATTTGTACCACGGATGGGGTTGAAATAATTTAAATTGAGAGAAAACCTGGATGTGTTGCGTCCTCGATCTGGACGAGATGATTGACGGTGTGCTGAAGATATGGGAGCGCTAGCTGCAGCAGCCCGGAGCCACGGAGGATCACATCACCGTGCTATATATACTGCGGAAGCCATCGAGAGGGTGTAGCAACATGGCGGCCGAAGCCTCAGACTGCGGGACGCCATGGTGATCGGAGCATGGAACAGCAATCGGCGCCGGCGATCTGAACCGCCCCGCCGCCTGCCGTCTCTCTCTCACGTTGGTGTTTCCCCGCTAGCAGCAACGCGTTGTGTTCTGGGCTTCAGGCTAGTTCCGGTGTGGGTCAAAGCTAGGCCCAATCAGCATGCCAGTTCTGCGGCCCACCAAGCTTAGCTCACGGCAATTCCAGGCCCACGACATGACGACAACATCATTGGTCGGAAGGCAGTCAATTCTGCCTAAAAAAATAATAATCCATGAGCAAGTGATGATAGCAACATCAGCAGCTGACAAATATGCCGCCGCTGCTGCCTGCCATCGAGAGCCCACGGTAATCGCACGACTCCACCCACTGGCACGGCACCGGGGCCAGAAACTGCCTGCTACGGCCGCCTATGGAGCCGAGGCGCGTGTTACGGATAGCAACACCATGACTAAACTTTCTGCCGACTCCTGCTACTCCCCCGGATACCGGCCGGATGCCTGTGGGCACGCAAGCTGAAAAGCGGCGGTTGATCGGTGACGCTCACTCTCTCACACCAGCGGCAGCTTCTCAATTCTGTGTGCCGAGCATGGAAGCATGCCCAGATTATTCCCACCAAATCCATCCGTGGAGTATTCAGCGCAAAGCAGCCCTATAAATGGGGCCGATGTTCGTGTCACCTCCGTCTCCAGAACCTCTCCGTTCTTTCACTTACCTCTGCATTTCTTATTCTTGTCCGTTCTCTTCCAGCTAGCGCTACATAGTTTCCGCGATGTCGGGCCTGATCGATATTTGGATGCTGGAGCGAGAGAGGATGGTTCGGACTAGGGCCGCGCAGGCGTTCACTTCGCTCGGCGCGAGCGCGCGTCAAGCATCTTTGTCTCGGTCCGGATCTGATGGGAGCAGTAGCGAGCATATGCCCTGCTGCGACGGAGTTCGAGCGCCTGGTGGTGGTGTCGTGGTCATGGACGCTGCCGGGAAGCAGGCTGCTGCTGACGGTAGCGCGCCGGCGTTCGTCAGGGAAGACGCTTTCTTGGCCATCCTAGTCGACTGCTTCGGGCAGTAGATCTTTTTGAACATATGAACCTAACGAAGATGTAATCAGGATATAGTAGGTTGTACACCGCTCTTTATTTGTGCAGTTCTTGCTTGTAATGTTCTGAAACATCAATTGCAGGGCGTTTTGTGTTTTCTGAAAGTCGCTGATGGAAAAGCCTGATGCCTCAGATCAAGTTCGTTTTCACCTGTGCTAGAAACAACAAACAAAAACATATCGACAGGACGATGCAAGTGGAAGCCGGAGCCGTAACTCGTCAGTCGTCACCACCACTCGGCTAGAGGGAATATTTGATCTCAGGATATTTCGTCAAATATCTTTGCACAAACACGGAGAGATATTTTTGCTTCCAAGCATCCAAACAAGACCCCTCGTGCTTCCATGTCACAAACAGAGATATTTCACTTCATCATCTGATAGAGTATTGCTACCCTGGGCAAAGGGGAATATCAGCATATGATGAAATCCTAGTGAACTTCTTAAGAAACACACAAGAACTTTGCTTCTTGGGCCTTCCGGCATATGCCACGATATGGCACGCACACCGTTGCCGTGAAAATCCGACCACGACCGTGTGACGGGGAGAGTAGAGACGTCCTTGGACGATCACGGTTGCATACTTGCACCTCATAAAACAGTAGTACATCGCCAAGGACCACTTGTTCACCCGCCATCCGATCCCCCGAATCAAATACTAGTACTCTGTTACGGAGCCGGAACGCGACACGGCCGACGGCGATAGCCTCCGCCCGTCGCGTCGCGTCGCGCCGCGCGCGAGCGGCATCGGCCGCTGCCGATCCGAATCCGCGAGCGGAATCAGGAGATATCCATCCCTTCCTCCGCCCGCGGGGGTGGGGGTGCCGCGGCATCAGCAGGGCCATCAATCACCTCCCGCGCGCGGATCCCTTCTCAGCGGCCGGCCAACACCACACGATGGCCGCGGCGCCACGCCAGCGCCGCGCGTCACATGGGCGAAGGCGAGGCGTGGCCCAGTAACGGACGAGGACGACGATTAGAGGCGTCCGGCCTGGCTGCCGCCGCGTACCCCGCGCGTAGTTTCTGCCCCGTTCGATCGTTCCCCCACTCCCCGTAGCCCGTCGTGCTCCTCCGAAGCCCCGGACGCGTGTATAAGTAGACTCCACAGCCGCGTGGCTACTACCAAAGCAGCCAAGTGGAAAAGGAGCTGAGCCAGTAGCTCAAGAACACCAACCTTCTCTCGAGACTGTGCGTAGAGTGAGAGCAACAGAGGCGGCGTCGAGGGCAGGGATGGCTGGAGCCAGAGCCGGAGCCGTTGGTGTTTGGCTGGAGGCGTTCGCCAAGATTGGCCGCGCCGCCGGCCGGCGCAATCAGGCCGGTGATGGCGGCGTCGGCGCGGCTGAGAGCGAGAAGAAGGTCGTCGCTGTTGTTGTCCAGGAGAAGAGGCGGCGGGACAGCGGCGTGCTCTCCGAGGCGGACTCCGTGGCGTGCATGCTCATGGACCGCTTCGCCCCAGCGTGACCACGCTGGCCGGCGGAGAGCGCGGCGGCGGTTACTGCACGCGCACATACATAGCAGCGGGGTAGGCGCACGGTACGCTGTAGTTCTCTGTAACACTGGTTAGCCGTGTGAATTGTATCATATAAGTTTTATGTCCCTGATTGAAGCGAATAGCTCTTTGGTTAGCATCTCAGCCTGTTCTGACGTACCTGGCGCGGTGTGTTGAGACGTTAATTTTGATTTGGGACCTGGTGGCTACCCATTGCAGTTGTCGCTCATACTTCATACCCAGACCCTGGTATTGTGCCACTGCCTTGTGGCTTCGTGAGAGTATGGTAGAATCAACGCACAAGATGCTTATCAACTGATGGCACTTGGAAATGCCCAATTCAGATGTATGTTCCACCATCCATTGGATCCTTGTATCATCAAAGTCTCGGTGTTTCGCATTGTATTTTGACCACGAAGCAGAGTACCAGATCGAATCTCTGTATTTCTACTCGAGACGATACATTTGATTCCACGTTAGAGTCATTCCCTTTTTGAAATTGGCACCGTCTCAAGCCGACTGCCCTTGTTAGTGTGCCGGGCTACACAATAAAATGTTGAATATTTTAGGGAATTGCTAGCGCCCGGACGTCCGATGGAAATTTTTCATCGGACGGTCCGTGCAACATAAAAAATACACGTTTGCAACATCGAGAGTACATTTTTACAGCATTGGAAACTACGTATCGAAGCATAGAGAACCATCGGAATGCGAAGAGTAAATTCCCGCCTCAACATCGTGTAATGTTGCATGCAACATGTACAATTTTTTACAACATTAAAAAATAGCCCATGCAACATCAAAGAACAGTATCTGCAACATGAAATGCCATCATTTGCAACATTAAAACATCTTGCTCACAACTCAACCACGCGCGGCCGTAGTAAAAAATCTCTTGATAAGAATGCAACATCCGGTTTTGCCCCTTGAAACATGCATATGAAACATATGCAACATGTACAAAATCCAGATATACTTTTGCAACATCGGCTTGAAAGAGTTGCAACATTTTCGTGAAACATGTGAAACATACACCTGCAACATGCAGCAAACCCTAGCACAGGTAGAGGCTAGAAGAAAAAGAGGAGAAGGATGGCGAGCATGGAGCTCGAACCCGGCCATGAAGGATAGAGGAAGATGAGCTCATGCCGTGACCCGCGACGTTGGCCACCTCGGCGACAAAGGCCTCTTGAGCCTGGTGGAGGTGGTCGGAGACGGCAGGGATGGTGGCACGGATCCGGCCGTCGACGGCAAGGAACCGCAACAAGGGCAAGATTGTGCGGGGGAGCGAGATGAGGAGGGAGCTCTCGGGCGGGGAGCGCCAGTCTCCTAACTACGACCCACGCCGCCGACATCGGAGAGGAAGGAGTCGCCGGAGATGCTGCCATGCCATGTCGGGGATGAACACGGCAGTGGCACTGCGGTGGCATGTGGGGCTGAAGAGAGAATGGATATAGATTAGGCAGGTGCGGTGGAAGAGATAACGATGCTTGTTGTTTTTTCTTTCGTGGTGGAGAATGGTCCGTTAGCATTTTCGAATATTTTATTATTTTGATTTTTGAGGGAGTTTTATTATTTTCATGGTCGCCATAAAGAAAATATGGGCTTTTGTTCTAGAAAAGATTGACCTCGCTCACTTGGGCCCGGAATTGGAGTCAGTTCGCTAAGGTACGAATATACGGCCCAAGTTATCCTGACAGGCCCAATATGAAATCCAGTGTAGAAAAGAGAAGTGGAAGAGGACAGAGAGATCTTCTTCCTCAGTCGCCTATTCAACTTCTCGCTCAAGGAAGGGAGAGCTTTCGACCGGCAGCCGCCGACCCCCGGAGCCCGATACACACTGCGCCTTCTCCCGCCAGCCGCCGCAATGGAGTTCGCCGTCGTCGAGGGGGAGTCATTCTCGCCTTCCTGCTCCACGCTCATCATGGTTCGAAACCCTAACGCTGCGAGCTAACTCTGAATATTTGCTGGAATCGAGCTTTTAGTAGGTTCTCCTGATATCTGACGAATTCGAGTGGTCTTCCGATTTCTCTGCCGCAGCCGGCGCTGTCGATCGGAAACGTGGGTCAGCTCGCCGTGGACCTGCTGATTTCCTCGGCGAGGGCGAGGCGGGTGGCCTACCTCGACGAGCCCTCTGTGCTGCCCTGCGCCGGCAACGATGCCTTCGGCCCAGACGCTGTCGGCGACCTCGCGCTCGCGCTCGAAGGTTGGGCCCTCGATTCTATTTCATTTCCCTGTGCTATTCCCGCCGCCTGCTTGACGAGTTGTGTCAGCGTTGCTGCATTGCATTCCTGTGCTGTTAGCGTCCTTACCCCCTGCAAACCAACTGTTCGATGAAATGTGTAAGCGCTCTGCTGGTACTGCAACCCTTCCTGTAGTGCGCATAGGTCGTCTAATGGATTAACTTGCTGAATGCTGTCTTACAGCTGGAATAGAATGTTCCTTTTGGAATTTTTAGTTTAATTTACTTACACCTTAAGTTATAAACACACATCAAGTCAGCACGTGCAATGTTGATAAGCAATTCAGGCTGACTATCTCTCTCTTTCTTTCTCCTGGCAGCTTATGAATCGACATCCCATAGGCTGGCTTTCGTTCAGCAAAGATCTCCGGTTATTACAGTACGTTGGTCTTAGCTGTTTAATTTGATCTTCACATATACAATTTTTTTATCATCTAATAGATACCCATTGGTTGGGACTTGGGACAGAAAAAGTAGACACAACACTGATTTCATTGTATTTGATAACTTTGCTCCGTCTTGCTTTGCTCAGTTACATCAAGACAGTAATTCTGTGTTTTGCTTTGTCACCTTCATACCTTGCATCTTGCAAACTTGTACATTATAAAAAAATTCTTTTGGAGATCTTCCTCTGGTTGAACTTGACTTTGTCAAAGAAATCAACATAACTATTGCACTTCCATTTAAAGTTACATCTTTAGATTATGAGCCCTTGGAATGCTGTCTAGACATATGCTTGTTGGACCAAGAACAGTATGAAATAGTGCTCATATCCATTTCTTTATTGAAATTATAACTTACATTTTCTTTGCAAACATCGTGCCAGGAATTCTTTAGTCTTGTGGAACTACATGGAACATTTTAGTAACAATTACTGTAGAAAATTTAGTGTTGTTATGCTTACCATTTTCTTTTCAACGTTGAAGTTGAGGCACAGCAAATCGAATCTGCTTTAGGTTTTCATTAGCTTGTGACTATATTAATTTCAGTACGTATTATGTATTCTTGTGGTCTTAGTGCCTATAGTTCCTGACTATTTCAAGACTATGTTAATTTTTCGTTATGAATGTAGGGAATGATGGTTTCATTTGCAAAAAATGTTGCTGATTTCATGAGAAGCATTGGGAAGAACCATATTGTTATTCTTTCAAGTTTAGATTCTGGCAAGAGGAGGGTAATTGATGCATCCAGGTAACTGAAATGTCTAATCGCAGCAGATATCTTAGCATTGATTCTCTGTCAAGATTGAATTTTCATTAGCTAACCTTGTTTTATTATGTAGTGACATGCAGGTGTATTACCTTTCAAGTTGCAACGAAGATGGTTCTGATCCAGAGTATGAGAAATTGGGGTGGAAGAAGCTTGAGGAGTATGACCCATGTCATAAACGTTGGAGCTGTCTTACTGGCCTAGTTGAGGGTGATGTTTTTTCTGAAGATATGGTTGGGGACACTGATGAGATGACAATTAATGATTACTATGCAAGCTTGCCATTCGCAGCACTATTCTCTGCCTGCAAGGTATCTGATTTTGTCAGTTCAAAAGATTTTATCTCTTAAAGTGCTGGGGTCACTGCTACAATATTTCTTTATTTGTGATAGGCTAAAGGTTTGAAGGTTTCCTGTGTGCTGTGCTACTGCTCAGAAGGTGACAACATGCCAGAATCTTTCCAGTTAGCTGAGGCAGTACGTAAACTTCTAGGTCATGGCCCTGAGAAATTCAATGGTACATTTCTATAGCATCAGAACACTATTCCCTTATTATAGTTTTACTGAGCCCACACAAAAGTTAAACTGTTAAAGTGCTTTACTCCTTTAAATTGCCCTGTTAGTTTCAAATCTTTTGGAATGTTGGTATTTTAGTGTTCTGTCATCATAAAAATGTTTCCGTGGGCTTTCTGTGTGATTACAGGAAATGGGTCAAATGAATGGACTGTTCCCTTGTCATGGAAATCAGTTTATGGACCACCACCTGATATGTCTATCTTTTAGTGGTGCGGACTTATCTGGTAAGTCAATTTTTTAATCTGAAAGGGAGTTTTAATTATATGATAATGTCTAACCATGTTTGATCGGCTACAAGTTCAAACTATCGTTCATTTAAACTCGATAATTTTGGCACCAATGCTAGAAAAAGAAACAATGGACTATATGTTGAACATGAATTGTACCGAACCATTCGACCTTTATGAAACATTCTTTTGCAACATTAACTATAAATTGCATTGGTCCCTTTTAAAAATAATGCTCCTATTTGTTTTTTTTTCTTGAGTATTGTAGCTGAGTTTAGCTGTTATCCTTTCCATGGTTCTTATGGCGTCACCTAGGCGTCCAGGCGATCCCCTACTTTTGGCCTAAGGCGTCGCATTAGCCTGCCTAAAAAGCTGGAAGGTGGTGAGTCGCCTCGCGTCGCCGTACCGCCATAAGAACCATGATCTTTCATGGAAGCACACCATTTCAGTTAATAGATAATCATGGCACGAAATGGTTAATCTGTTTTACAAATTTATGAATTGTGCTGGAATAGAACAATTTCATGCAAGATTAACAGCTACTTATGACCTTGGACACAAAGTATTGCACACCATTTGGTTGCATAAATTTGAATATTTTGTTTTGTAAGCAACATCAGCCGCATAACAGTAGCCATCAATGAATTGTTCATGCTGTTACTAGTTTCATGGTCTTGTCGTTTATAATACTGCGGCTACATGTTACCATAATGAATAAGGCAACTTGAGTGGTCCGATAGCACATTATTCCATGTGGCCCACTATTCGACATTAAATAAAGTAATGGTTGGATCTAGCATCAAGATGCTTCTATGGGGCAATCTGATGTGATCCATATGTTTTATGTGTTTTGTATAACTCACACCCACAACAATAGAAAAATCTTGGAATTGGCATGTGCATGCAACCCAATCCAAATCTTTTTCACCTTTTTTCGTGAACTAATCACCCCCATATTTTTCACCTTTTTCGCGAACTAAACACCCCTATAGTGGCGCTACTGTTAGTAGATAGTATAACTACCTGAAATTGTTTTAAACTTGCACAATAGAGTAGGTATGCTAGAGCTATTAACTAAAGTGTGGACTGTCAGACCCGGTTTCAGCTAGAGCTTGTATCCTTCTGTAGAGTTTAGTGTTCCCTCCTGGCCTCCCTAAAAGTTATTGTTTGTTGAGCTAAAGTGTGTTGGTTCTGATGCTAATCACTACTTTCTTATGACCCGCTCTGTTGGTATATAATTTTTTTAATCATTATTTGATAGGTGAAGTTGCCATAATTGAAATGCTGAATTTAGAATGAGGATGTTGAACTATTACATGAGGTTGTGTACCAGAAGTATCCTTGAAGGTGAGTTGCATGTGTTATCATCACGTGATAAAAAAAAATATATTTCCCTATGGAACTACTCGAGGCACCGTGATACTTGAACCCTGGTATACATCAATCGGATTACTTTTTGTAACTGATAGCTGTGGCTGGATAGAGTCAGATCTTTGTCAATTAAGGTCTGCTAGAGTGGTTAAGCTTGTTGCTTACCATGTGGAATCTCCAATCTGACCGTGGAATTCAAATCTTCTTATCTGCCCTTTTGCCCTTTTGGTTTGGTTAATCATGATGTGGTGGAAGAATCTTTGCAAGTGCGTGTCCCTTTATGAAAAAGCAGCACATTTGTGGGACTGTTAGGCGAGGCGTCGGTGATGCCTGTTTGCTCGATCATTATAGTCGGCGTACGGCAACTATGGTATTGGTATGGAATGGTTACATCTTTTAAGCCCTATATATGCACGTATGTCTCATGTTTGTAGCTAGAAGCCGGAGTTCTCCATACGTGACCGGGCTGGATGGCTCGTTGGTCCTATTTTGAGTGGTGTCCGGTCGGTCCCTGTGGCGTGTTGATCGGCAAAGCTGCCGACCACTTTCGAGGAAAGCTTGCGATCCCATGACCTACAAGATCTTTGCCTTATTTGAAGTGCATAAACTTTTACCAAATCTTGGGGAAATCGAATATTTTCTGTGTGAAATCCCGATGACATTTAAGCTTTGTGTATTACAAACACGCGCCCAATTGGCTAGTCCATTGTCAATCAAAGATTTTGACTAGGTTCTTTCAGCTCGCAGAAATAAAGGACCCGAAAACGGTTGGAAAGAGTCCTATGTGTGGTGCCATCCGATTTCCTGTTTGCACTAGAACCAAACCAAGCATCCAAACCAAACAACTTTCAGGAACATACTTTGGATGCATATAACAGTTGCAGAAGCTTGAAGCAAGTTGCAACAGCAACTAGTCCACTTCATGCATATACCCCAAGAGAATGAAGTGTAGGTAGGTTTGGTGTCAATCTACTCCCAATAATTTGCAATCCCATCCAACCGATCAATACACAATAGAGCGGTCGACGAACATGGTACTTGCCATCACTGTCCACCCACTTTAGTCTGGAATCTCGGTCCATAAACATAGATGGGTCCATCATGGACAGGCAACTTGAAACAGTAGGTGCATGTCCCCCTCGGATCATTGTAGCAATTTTTCTTGGCCTAAATTCTCGAGACACCAAAGGTCCTTGGAAAAGCATTCTCTGGTTTTTACCAGGAAAAGGAACTTTGTTACACTTCCATGTCCATACCTGTCGATCTATCACACTGTGAAGCCGACACGGTAGCACGAGACTAGGAGGAAAAAAAAAACTATTGAGAGAGACAGAGAGAGCGGACAGCGCAGTATATTCTTCTACGGTAAAATATTTGCTCGCGCGCCGCCGGCTCCGGCGATTTTGACGGGCGGTCGATGAGAAATTCAGAATTACTCAGAAGGTGGCCTTCTTGAGCGAGGTGACGGTCACCGAGGAGCCGAGCGCGGATGCCCCGACCTGGACGTCGAAGGAGTCGTAGCGGAGGAAGATCTCGGCGACGAGGAGGCGCGCGATGAGGACGACGAAGTCCTTGCCTGCGCACTGCTTGTCCTGCAGCGTGGGCGACACCGTCTCGGGCCCGTTGGACCAGACGACGTGGCGGAGCAGGCGCGCGCCGTCCTCCCCGAGGAACCTGTCCGGCACGTACTCCTCCGGCCTCGCGAACACGCGCGGGTCCTTGGTTGCCATGGGCTGGTACCCGAAGAGCATCTCCCCCTCGCGCACCTCGAACCCGTAGTCGTGGCTTTCCACCACCATGTCCCTCTTGGCGCGGCCGTACTGCATCGCCACGGGCGGCTCGATCCGCAGCGCCTCGTACACCGCCGACTTGACCAGCGGCATCTCCGCCAGCGCCTTCATGGTGACGTCGCCGCCGCCGTGGGCGCGCACGGCGTCGCGCACCTCCGTGGCGAGGCGGCCGTGGGTGCGCGCGCCGGCGCGGCCCAGCCACTTGACCAGCGTCGGGAACAGGATCTTCATGCCGCCAAAGGAGTTGAAGCACATGGCGAAGAGGATGTTGTGCACGGCCTCCTCGCGCGGCACGCCGAGGCGCTCGCCCTCGTCGACGACGCCCCTGGCGGCGTCGCGGAAGAAGTCGGCGAGGCGGTCGTAGTCCTTCTTGACGAGCGCCGGCGGGAGGCGGAAGGAGTGGAGGAGGGAGTCCTCGACGAGCTTGGGGAGGCCGAGGTTGAGCAGCGGGCTGAGCTGGAACAGGACCCACTTGGTGATCAGCTTGGGGCCCTCGCCCTTGAGCGCCGACTCGGTGGGGTCGCGCCCCAGCAGCGCCTGGCAGAGGAAGGAGAAGGCGGCGGCGTCGTTGTAGTGGCCGAAGTCGGCCTTGCCGACCCTGGCGAGCTCGTTCTCCATGAGCCCGAACAGGTCGCCGTACACCTCCCGGAACATGGGGATCACGTGCTGACGGCGGTGGGAGAGGAGGTAGAAGAGGAGCGACTTGAGCGGGCCGTGGTTGGGCTCGGACGGGTCGACGTAGGAGAGCACGCGGTAGCCGCCGGTGAGTTCGGTGGAAGGCATGAAGGTGCCCGTGAAGAGGTCCGTCTTGTCGACGAGGGAGGTGTCGAAGAGGACGGGGAAGGAGGCGGCGTCGAGGAGCGCCACCACGCGCGGGTCGCGCGCCACGAAGGGGCCCGGCGGCATGTTGAGGCGCACCACGGTGGAGCCGTGCGCGCGGACGCGGGCCGTGAAGAACCCGTCGCGCCCGCCGGGCCCGTAGAAGTACTCGAGCCGGTCGCGGAGCGCGCCCACCACCGGCGGCCCGTAGTCGCCGGGGACCTTCCGCAGAGGCAGCCGCCGCTTCGGGGACACCACCTCGCGCGGCCGGTCCGTCGCCGACGCGGCCGCGCGCGTCGTCTGCACGCGGCGGACGCGGGCGCGCGGGGACGGCGCCGCCGCCGAGAAGGAGAGGAAGGTCGCCGTGGCCATCTCGCTCTTGTTGATCGATCTGCCCGCGGGGGCTAGCTGGCGGTGGTGCTGGAGACTAGCGGGTCTATGCTGACTCGGGGAGTGCCGTGGCGATGGCGCCAGTCGGGTGTGGATTAATAAGCGTGCGCGTGTCAGGGCCAGCCTCCGTGTGCGTTTATAAAAAGTCGCTGGGTGGGTCGGGGGGATGGTATCAGGAAGGCAGGCTGCGCCTGCGCGCGTGGGGAGCGAGGGAGTGGGAAACGGTGGCGAGTGCGGCCGGCCGGTGGAGGCGCGTCGTGGATTTGGTGATCGTCCGGCGCGTTCGGGGCCCCGACGGGCGGCGGCACGGAAACGCAAACGCACGTGGTGAAATATGACCATTTAAGGTGATTGATTATTCATCATGTACACTGTCCGCACAAGTACAGCCTCTGACGGCTCAACCATTTGAGTCGAGAGTGACAGTGCGGTTAAGCATGAACGGTGACGCCGGCGAGCTGGCCTTTTCGCGTCTTTAAATAGTTGTCGTTTTAGATGGTGATACGATCATAAAAAACTAATAGATCATGAATCAATAATACTTACTGAATTTGCTTGACTGCGTGCATTTTAGTTGCAACCTCTGGCTAGATGGACATCAATTTGTGCCTTATGGACATCTAGCTAGATGTATAGTTACTATGCAGCTAGCTGGTTCAACCAAACTAATCAAGTGCTAAAATATCAAATTGTCCATGACTGATGAGTTTCCGTGTTAGCGACGGGCCGACACGTGTCGTCGAGGCCAGAAGGACACATCACGGATGGGGTCACGACCTCCCGACAGAAGACGTGGCCGAATTGGCGCTTGTACGCTACAAAGGGCAAGCACCTCACCCTTGTGAGTTGTGAGCCCGATGCGACAAGATCACCCCGTCAGTCGCCTCATCTCTCGTACTCCGTATGCAACACGAGTTGTTCCCCAATCGAGCACACGCCCGCACGACTAGGGACACACATCACGACAAAATCGAAGCCAGGAGGGGAGTACTGCAACACTGACTTGTCGCTCGAAGGGCGAGATGCTAAACTTACCACCAACCGGACAGAAGCCAACTTACGGTTGATCCCACCGCGCGTCAGAGTGTGTGGCCCATCCTCCCTTTTTTACTTTCCGCCAGCTCCCTCCCATCCTCCCCCCCCCCCCCCCCCCCATGCACGCTGCAGCGGCAGCGGCCCGGAGCGCCGGCGACCAAGCTGCGACGACGCGCGCCGAGGGAGCTCCGTCCCGGCCTTGGGCTCGGCGGCGGCGGGCCGGAGGCGAGGTCCACCACCAGGGAGCAGCAGAGCCGAGCCGAGGCATTGGCAGGCCGCCGACAGCAGGTGAGACCTTTTTTATCTTTTTTTTAAAAAAACTTTTCTGATTTTTTTCCAAACTTTTTTTGATTTTTTAAAACTTTTCTAAATTGTTTTCTAAAACTTTTCTGATTTTTTTCGAAAACTTCCCTGGTTTGTTTTTCAAATTTTCTCCTCCTTTTTGAGAAGTTTTTTTGAAAATCTTTTCACTTATTTTTTCAATATTTTTCAAAAAAACTCTGAAAATATTTTTCTTGCCATTTCTTAAAAAAGTTTTCAACTTTTTTTTTGTGCAAAGTTTTGTTTGGTGCAGGACGCACTTGGGGACGAGGGACTCGACGGACGACGGTTCATGAACGTGGGGCAGTGAGTGGCGCCCGGACGGAACTTTCCTCATCACTGCTTCCCAAATGAGAATGTCGAAGATCGACCGCTACTGCGGCTTCTGAACGGGCGACCGGAAATTAGCATCATCCCTCGAAGGGACGCGCCGGGTCGCCACACTTCATCATGACCACGTCAGACGACATGATCGTGCCAGCAAGCGTCACTTCATCATGACCACGTCAGACGACATGATCATGCCAGCAAGCGCCATCCCATGCATGTAGGCGACATGTGGGATTCTGTAATCATCGATCCATAGCAGGATTCTGGCTGACACCGTTGTGATGGTGCTCAAGATAAGTCTCAACGAATACCGAAGCAATGTGTTTCCCAAAAAAAAAAAAACGAATACCGAAGCAATGTGGGCCCCATCGGAGAACCAATCAGGCATGGTGAACTTTCGACTAGGAAATGGGACCCGTCCCATAACTTGTACGGAGTAGCATAGCCAGCCCGCATAGGCATATAACGGCCGGCTAGAGCCATAATTTAGCCATATTCGCACCATACACAATTCACCGTTTATAATACTATACTATAAAGCTGAGTTCTTGAATTAGAGAATAAAGAACATCACTGTAAACTGGACGTATGGCACATTGTCTGAACAGACACCTCTTATCTCTAATGAGAACTAAGGCCATTTGAGATAGCACATGATCCATTTTCAGGAGCTTCACACCACTCTGGCGACGGTTATCACGACAGTTGTCTCTGATGTACAGCTCTGGGCTCACCGTGTTCGCCCGTCTCCCTCCCCCCTTTCTTCTGATGTGGTCTCCAGTGGATGTAACACAGCTTCTCTAGGCCTCCCTCTTATTCACCCTCTTTCACAATTCCTGTACGCCCAACCTTGCATATTAATACAACAAGTTCATGTGGCTTCTTGCCTGCGGTGGTTCCCGTCAAAAAAAAAAAAACAACAACTAGTAGCTATTAGCCAATGATCTAAATACTCCAGCTAATGATTAGATAGTTATTGATGATAAAAATCTCTAGCCACCCATCGATCAGCTGGGCGGATCCTAAATTTGTTCGACTGTGTGCATTTCAAAACTCCAGCCATTTTCTTTAACGTAGAAACGTAAGCTATTTTTGGCTGTGCCCATTTCAAAGCTTCAGTTATTTACTTATTTTGACCGCGCCGGTTGGTGCCTGCTGGCTGTACGCGCCATGCATGAATCGGCACGACGGGGATGAGAAAGTTACAGCCAGCGACGACGGGTACGTGGATGAGCAGAGCTGCCGCGCGTCGGCATCGACACGATGCATGCGGGCACATGGCGCACGGTAGTATCAACGTAAGTGCTCGCCTCAGGCATCGGTCCCTTTTCTGTTCCAGCTCTTACGCATGCGTCACGGGGCTGGACGGACATGGCGCGGCACGGCGAGGTGCACGGGGGGAATTGTCTTCCGCCTTCTCCAGCGAGCGAGCGCGGACGCACGCGTGCGTGTGATCACTGACCAGCGAGCCGTTGGGCGTTGGCAGTGGAGAAAGGATCGACTCCAGCTGGCCGGGGATTATTGCGATTGTCCGCTCTGTGGTCAGCAGGGTATGAGGTATGAGGAGTTGGATCAGCGACGGAACAACTTGTAAAAGTCTCTTGTCTGGCCGGCGACGGCGAGTGATCACGGTTTGCACGCGCGCGCACCGCCGGCGATCACCGCTTTGTACATACCACGGTCTCCGGCCCAATGAAAGAAACGTTTTCCTGATGCTGGAAACAACACTTGCTGAAAGGTGAAAGGTAATGCATGCACCCGGCAGGCCCGTCACTCACACACATTACAGTTCTCACTGGGGGGGTCAATCAAACGCGCGGCAGAGGAGAGTGGGCTACGACTACCGACCGCGACGCATGGCTCTGCCACCGTCGTCACCTGCCGGCTGGGCACGGGGGCTCGGCGCTGCGGGCCATGTCCTTTCCAGGGCACCTGCTCGCATCGCATCCGCGTCCCCCGTTTATTTCGGTGGAGAAGCGAAGCGTCCCGTTCCAACAGCAGCGAGACCACACGCCCACACCCACCTGCCGCCCCCCGGGTTGACTCTGACTGGCCGGCGGGCCGTACCGTACGCGTCCACGCTTTGCGCGCGTGGTCGTGCTAGAACTTCTCGAGGTTCTTCACACTGCGACTGCGTCATGGCCAGGTCTGACCAGACCGTGTGGTCAGCCGGTCGTGTTCCTTCCCCGGCACGGGCCACAATTTTGTTTGCCTGTGTAGAATAATATGCGGATACCTCGGCGGCAATCTGGTCCGGTCCATTTCTTGATTTCTTCTTTCTACATGGGACATCAGCGTTCCACACCGAGAGAGGAGTCGTCGGCTCGTTTGTTCCGCGGCACGGGCCGCGAGTGTCTTGCCTGTATAGAATATAGTACATAAAATGCTCGACTGTTCCTTCTTTCTACACGGAAGGTCAGTTCGTTCTAAAAAAAATAGTATATGGCTGCAATCATCTCTCGTGAGATGGTGCCCAGGAGCCAGGAAGGCCTTGCAAAGGAACAAGAAAGTTGTTGCAGGACAGGGGAAAAAAAGAAAAAAAGTGGCAGGCAGCCTGATTGCACAAAAGGAAATGACTTGGCGGCCATAATGGCGAGACGAATATGGTCGATCGAGATAGATCAAGGCTGAAAGCAGCATAATCACGTGTTACACGAGATAGAGTGAGCTGCTTTCACGGGCCAGAGTTACCCCATTTGAGAACGTCGATATTCCGTGCAATATACATTATACATGCATATCCGCGGTTGTACTCACGTACTACAATCTGATGAGTACCTCCGCGTTTTCAGTACAAGTTGCAACCGTTTCCGCATCAGTGACACATCAACGCTGAAGATGGGCCCCCAGAATCCCCACAGGCGCATCGCATGCCCTGATGACATATTTCAAAAACAGACGATTGCTGTAGAAGTTTTTCTTCTGGCATTTATGGAATCTATACCAGCTCTTTTCAGCGCCCGCAAGCTTGATACCGATACTGACTGTGTTAATAGTATAGCCTAGGGTCGCTTCCTGCAAAAATCAGATTATAACTTTTAAAAATTGGCATAGGTCACAATCATGAAATGTGAAATTGAGTGCTGCTTATCTCTTTGTATGAAGGCAATTTATCTCAAAAAAAAAAAGAAGCAGCAATTTTTAATTAGCTAGGTTCGAAAACTTGCCTTCACAAAAGACCCAACGGTTTTTTTTTGAAGGAAACCGTTTCTGTGTGCTATAGAAATCGACAGGCCTAAAAGGCCCAACGCTTCTGGTAGCATAGGGCATACTATATAGTATATTCTTCTTAAAAGTAGAAGCATATTATAGTATCATCTTGCTAAAAGTATCTAGCTCGAATAGGCCTAAAAGAAGTACACGACTGAGGCAATTCTTTTAGAGTTACCGAAATATTGTTTATTCCGAAATTTGCATGTACGTATGTACTTACTGACTCATTTAAGAGAAAGAAAGGCTTACTAGTCAAATGGTCTTGGCATTATATTGCTATCCACACAACCAACAGCTACTAGCCATGACTTCTGGGATCAGCAACTTGATGAACTTTCCTAGATTCAGCACTTGAGAACTGACCAACAACTCGGGCATGAGGTATGTTGGGATCACCAGAAGCAAGTGCAACCACGTTGTCAAGAAAATACTGTTTTGGAAGTCTCCCAACAACATTGCCTTCCTCATTTCCTTCCTTATCCAGAAAGGCAAAATGCGGAATGCCTTCTACTCCAAACTCATCAAGCTCCTGTTCCCATTTTGTATTGTCGACATTCAACATGACAAAATTGACACGGTCCCTGAAAAGAATGCTCAAGGTATGTAAATAGAATTGGCAAGAAATAAGGACACCACATGCAAAGATGAGCTTGGTCAATAATTGTGTCTTGGTGTATAATCAGAAGGTCGTTAATTACAGGACTTTATATATTCTTTTGTAAACAGAACTCCTACAATTGCCTTTAAGAAATTGTAATAAGTAGGCTATAAGGTTTGTTATGATCTAGGACAATCTATGCGCGCAGAACTACTTCCTGAGGCAGACCAACTATAAGGTTTGTTATGATCTTCGGATCATGAGGGGTAAACACCGCCAGAGGATAGCTGGGCGGAGTCTGCTGCTTGGGGAGGAATTAAGACTCTTGGGTACATTGACTGATTAATTGCTTAACTAGCACTATGCGGCCAGCCTATACAACCTTTGGCTTGCAGAGACACATACACAATACACATAACTGCCTAATGATAGACCCAACAATCTTTATTCTAATTGATGGTGTCTGGCTAGTGATTGCAGTGTAGCACCTTAGATCCAGTATGTCACGCCCATAATAAAGGTTCATTGGAATGTTCCTAATAGGATATGTATCATAATGAAACATAGACCAATACTGATTCTTGTTGTTTATTCCGGGTGAAAAGGTTGAAGTGAAGAAGTGTGAAGAGGGTCTGTGATAATTTACTTGTATTGTTGCTCAACTTGGTAGATATCTGGGGCTAACTCTCGGCAAACTTCACACCAGTCCGCATAAAATTCAACAACAGTGGGCTTGCCATTTGAAAGAGCCTGCAGATGCATTTATCAGATTAAGTTTCAAAAGTGAAGAAAACCATATGCAAAACAAATACAATCAGCAAGCCTGGAAAAGAAATGAGTTAATGAGGTTCCAGCTTTAGCAGGGTTTTTGGTGAAAAAAGCAATTCGGCATACTGGACAAAATTGAACAAAATAATCTGAAGAATGTTATTAACATAATATCAAGAGCTAGACAAAACGTGTATCAAGCAAAAAGCACCAATACCACTTGAAGCAATCAAAGATGCATGGATTCAATGACAGGTAAGAAACATCATTTTGTCTATCGAACTTATTCCTTTCCAGGCAGTACTGTCATGAAAGGATATACTGCAACACTATGATTTGTAAATCCCAACTAATTAATCTTTTCATCGGATACCAACCAATTAACTAAATAAATATGAAGCATAGTACTACCATACTAGTTCAAGCCAAGTAGATAACATCTCAGGTCTACTCTTTTCAGTTGCTCCTAATATCAGGCAAACAATTCAAGTCAAGGTCAAGGAGTGGTGACCTGTTCATATGGCACCGCATTGGCCGCAAGATCTTTAAGAGATGTCTCACTAAGATTGAGCCTCTGCGATGCAAAGAGAGCCACTGCCCCAAGAGTGGACAGTAATGCCACCCTTCTGTTGAGATCCTTGTTTGGGAGGGCTGGAAGTCCAGCACCCTGGGGCGTGTTGGTTGTCTGAACCTCTTCTTCAGTCGACTCAGGTTTCACAGCCTGCTCATCCTGTGAAAGCAAAAGATACCAGCCCATTAACATCTCGCTGGAACCTATACCCTAGCAATAGCAGGAGTATTATATCAAGATTGCAAAATCTCAGTAACATGTTTGTGTCCTCTAATCCCCTATCGTCTACACAAGTTGGAAGTTCAAGTAAAACAATGATTTGCACCGCGACAACAATATTTCCACTGTAAAAAATGTCACGGATCCAATTCGCCTGCACGAAACAACAATACGGGAGTCTTTGGTGTGCTGTCAGCACGCACCGTCTGTGGCTCCGCAGAGTCCGGCGGCGCGACGCAGGCGAGGGTCCTCGGGCGGCGGCGGCCCCACCGCGGGCGGAGGCGGAGGGAAGAGGACGGACGCGAGCAGCAGCGGGCACCGGCGAGACTCGGCGGGAGGAGAAGGCCGGGGCACCTCGAGGAGGCCACGCTCGCCATTTCTTCTCACTGCTACTTTGCAGCAGCTCAGGCTCGGAAGCGTGAAGGCAACGAGCCGCCGGAGTCAAACCCGGAGGCGGAGGAGAAGGATGATGTGGGTGGCCAGCGTGGCGCCACGGCGCCAGGAATCGTGCGATCCTCGCGGCCTCTGCCACAACTCCTGGGCTCCGGAAGTGGAGTAAAAAGCCCAATACAGACAGAATGAAAAGCCCATAGGCCGAGATGTACCGGGATTCAGCCCAACTACCCGACTCTCTAAAGCCAGCCATCCATGTCCCCGTAAACCTACGCCTTTCGGCTCCGTCGCGACTTTGTCCCTTTGTTTTTCACCGCAGCGCCGCCTCTCTTAGTCTTCGAAGAGGTGATTCTACTGCCAACCAATCAAGGTATATGCAACTCAATACGTGTCATAGAAGAATATAGGAATCACAAACGAACCTACCTCACGGAGAATCTAGCAAGACCGTTCTCGTCGGAAACCTGTTCATCGTAAAAACCTACGAGCCCCTGTTGGGGAAGAACCCTGTCACAACACTTCCTCTGTTTCAGATTATAGGTCGTTTTGGTTTTTTAGATTCATAAATTTTGCTATGAATCTAGACTAGCGTTTATCTAGATGCATAACAAAAATGATGAACCTATAAAAGCCAAAACGACATATAATTTGAAACGGAGGTAGTACTTAATCTAAGATTATTGTGATGCCTTGAGACGAAGGAAGAATAGATGATTATACTCGTTAGAATGCATCTATAGCATATTGTTTGCGTGTTTTGTTTATTTAGGCCATTCATGCAAATATGCTTCGGTGGTAGAATACACTTTATTTGGTACGCAAATTAAAAAGTGTTCAAATCTTAGCTCATTTTTTGTGCACACGATGCTGCTGTTTAGCTATGAGATCACATGCATTTTTAGGCTCTTTCATGTGCTTTGATTTTTAGATTAAGGGGGGTGTTTAGTTCATTTTGCCAAAAAAAAAAAAGAATCATCACATCGGATGTACCCCTACGTGCAAATAACCTACAATTTTTTGTCTATAAATATTCCATCCACACAAGATTCCCTAAGTTCGCCTCTATCTGCAAATAGCGTATATTTTTGGTCTATAAATATTCCATGCACACGGGATTCTCCGTGGGTTTGGATCAGAATTGACATGAGTACATCACACCATAGCGGCATAACCTGTTTTGTCTTCCTCCAAGGGCCTGCGCCGCGAGCGGCGGAAAAACCATGGCGACGGCGGCAGGCACCGACAGTACTGACCAGCCACTGGGAAGTGAACTTGAGGACGAGGGTACCCCGTTGTGTCCACTAGGGAATCGCCATCTGCTGGCTGTTCCTTGACCTATCAGGCGCTGCAATATTGGTGTACGGCTTCTACGACGACGCCACGCCAGGCCGCATGACCACCTCCGTGTGGCCTGGCCTCGTCATCATGTTGTGGGGCGTGTACATTGCTCTGGTCGCCGTGGTGTACAACTACATGACCCTGTACATGCCGCACGCGCCGGCCGCCGTGCGCGAAGCTGTCTTCGACGTCGGCTTGGTGAGGATTGGGTTTCCTCTAGGGTTCGTCACCCAGCTGGTTGTCTACTTCAGGTTTTTTTTTCGAACCGCCCCTAGAAACCGGTGAGGACCGGTAGCGGTTAGCCGGAGCGGTTTTCGGATCTACAGTACCGGTTTTCGATTAACAGTAACGGTTTTTCGATTAACAGTACCGGTTTTCGTCAAATCGGTCACCACCGGTTGCATCGGTTTCCGCGGGAACCGACCCGGTTGCAAACGGTAAGAAAAACCCTGGTCTACTTTGGCCAGGCGTGGATGCTCTACGCCCTGGCTGCCATTTTCACTCTCCTCATGCCCGGTGTTGTCGCCTACTGGGTGCGGCTTGTTAAGACATACCCGTCGAGTAAGTAGCGGCTTCTCCCGCCATGTACGAGTGCGTTTTGCCTTGGGTGGCTTTTAATTTGGAGCTGATTGAAGTGCTAATCGTAGTGTTCTAAGCTTTGGAGAACACCAAACCCACCTGAATTTCTTGGCTGATGCCTCTATTTTGCCGGATCGTGTTCCTTTCCCCTGATGCCAGAAACGAACTCGGGACGGAACGGGTAGGTCCCGGGGCGCGTATGATTGACGCCGCGTGCGCGCGCGGTCGCTCGCCGGATCACTCATGGGAGAGCGGAAAGTGCCAGCGAACGATCATTCTGTCGCCTGCCGATCGTTCCGATTCGTTGCCAACTCGCGGCACGGCTGCGTGCCGTCGTGCCAAGCAGCGCTGGCCTCGTTTGTCTCTGCGTGCACCGTTGCCGGTCTTGTCCCCATCGTCAGGGCTGGTACGGTCTTGGTCATGCCGGCCAAGAGGCGCTTGTGCTGAAACAAAGGCGAAACCAAAACGAAATGCGATGCTGGAGACCAATGATGGGCAGTGGTTGGGCGTACTAATCTATGAGATTTGCCAGAGGAATTTAGGTCCTGGGAGGGGCCAAGGGCCACGTCTCTGTGAGATGTGTTTAGATCTTGACAGTTTTCTGAATGTCTAGCCGTGATACGTCAGTGACTCAGTGGGTGCTGTCATTAGCACTGATCATTCTGCTAATGCAGCCAATTCCTGTGCGCCATGTGAGCCTACAGCGGGAATTTAGATGCAGAAGACAAACTAGCAGTTGTTAATGGAATGTTGATTGCTTTGTTTAGTCTCGTCAGCCTTGTCCCTTGCGGTGTTACTGCTGTAACATTCTATAGCGGAATGTTTCGCCTCGACTTTCTGCCGGCATAACACTAGTCCTTTAGCTGCTTGTCGCTGTGTTCCCCCGGTACTGATCGACGATATCTGAAAAAAAGGGTGGCCCAGGCTCCTGTGCAATGCTCCAGTCTCAGTTTTTTTTTTTTGGGGGTTGGAATTCTAGGGCATTGCTCCAGTCCCAGATGAAACAGCCATACAGCACTGTCTGGAAATTAGCCTGCTGAAGTTGCATGATTTGGATTTGAGATAGCTGGGACTGTGATCCAAATCCTTCTAACTAAGGCCAATTCTGAAAGTTTCTGTTGGCAACTACACTTTTGAAAAAGCTTATTAAATCTGAACTAATGCCCTCATCGAAGCAAGATTAAACATTATGTCTAGGCAGGACACAGAAGAGCTAATTTTTTTTCTCGCAAGCAAAGACAGAAAGAAACTGCGTAAAGGCTAAATCTAAAGAACTTCCACTCGTGAATGCAAAGATTACTCGAGTTGTACCAAAGCATGCACACTCATTGCATGAAGATCAGGTAAAGGCTGTCCTTGGAGTAGGACCAGAACGCATGAAAATGACCCACAAATGCTTGACAAATAAAGCTGATGCACCACTAGTTGCTTGTGCCCCATATCCTGCGTTGCCAAAGATTGCCAGCATCCTCATTGGTATCCGCCAAAACGGCCAAATGTCTAGTCTTCTTACCCAATTTTCAGGAAAGATTGGGCCCTGCTACTCCGTAGCCTGGGGCCTGTTTAGATGTTTTGCGAAAAAATTTTCGAGTATGTCGGGCACACATTTAAAGTATTAAATATAGACTAATTACAAAACTAATTACAGATTTCGTCAGTAAATCGCAAGGCGAACCTAATGAGTCTAATTAATCCGTCATTAGCACATGTTTACTGTAGCAATTTATTGTCTAATCACGACCTAACTAGGCTCTTTAGATTCGTCTCGCGAAGTACACTCCATCTATATAATGGGTTATTTTTTTCGACTACATTTAATATGCTATGCATGTGAGGAACATACTCGAAAAAAATTTCGCGAAACATCTAAACAGGGCCTGGATCGAGCAAGTGATGATGCCACGGACTCATGTGTCTCATCTGTCCTCAAATCTCAAGATCACACCTGGGTCACGGCCATCAAAGCTTCAAAGGAACAAGCATTTCAGTCAAGAAAAACCATGCTGAGATTTGTTCGTGAGCCTTGACCTTTAGCCTTTCTCTCGTACTCCAATGCTTTGAAAACTTTTGGAAAAGTTGAAGCAATCCATCTCCATAGGCTTTCCCGAAAGCCTCTTCCCGGCTTGTACATCCAGTTAAACCAATTATAGTAGATTCCCCTGGATTTCTGTAACTTGATGTACCACCCCAGCCACAAGCTCTACGGCCAACGTTTACAAGCACAAGTACAAAACAACAAACATCCCAAATTCCCAATCCTGCCCATGATCCAGCCAGAATGATGTGCAGATACCTTGTGGAAACCTGACGGATGGTGTCATGACAAACCCCCTGCACGGCTGCACAGCAAGGCAACACACGCACCTGAAGAAACTGTTTACCGTACAATTCAAAGCCCGTTTGCCGTAGTGCCGCGGTGAACCCCCAGGACCCAGCCTTTGGCCTTTGCAATCCATCGCCTTTGTGCCTTTTGTGTGCCTGTCCTCCTTGCCATGGCATTGCCAGGCCCATCCATCTCCAGCAGGCGCAGGGCACGCCCACGCCCACACTATCTCTGGCCTGCCACCACCGGCAGCCGGCAGGAGCGCGACGTGGCGGCACAGAAGCCACCCTCTCTCTTTTCAGGCGAGAGGGGCTGGCCATCTGAAGCCGTTGTGATTTACCTCTTCCTTCATGCAAACATCTCTCCCCTCTCATGCACGACGGCGCAGCACCACCTCCGGCATTGATGACGGCATCACGCCTCCGCATTTATTATTCCGATCTGCAGGCAAGAAGCAAGCAGCAGCGGGAGTTCAAAGTTTTTTAAACTTTCGGTTCAAAACAAAAGGTTGGTTTTTAAACTTGAGAGCACACTGCACCTTGGCCTTGAGCTGACAAAAGGATGCCTGGACCTGGATCATATATGGCATGGATGCTGGTTTCAAGGAGCGAGAAAAACCTTGGGTCCTGGATAATAAAAAGGTAAAGAACAATCTTTGCCACGAGATTCCTTCATTCTTCTCGTTGTGAGTAGTTAAATAATGGTGATGTTGTGGTCACTCTACCGAGACAGTGTCTGAATCCTTTTAATACTCCGATGTTGTTATTACAACAGCAAGACAAATGGTCTCTACTACTCTCTAGCTCATTGTCGAAATCAAATCCAGGAAGACAAAGGACGTTTGGACTAGTATATTTCATAGATTTGACCTGGTCAGTACATACGGAACGCGTGTTAATTTGTTCGGTAGAAACCAGGACGAGTTTCATCTTTTGTGGCAGAAGCAGAACATGAGACCGTGAACAGGATCATGAGAGGCGATCTTACAGGGAGGGCTGTGTACTAAACCAGTGGGTTTTGTTTTATAATTACTAAACCAGTGGTTAAACAACGGGAAAGCGAGTACGGACGGTTGGATAAACAAATGGGCTGGGCTAATGGAGGATACGTGCTTTTGAGGCAAGCGCAACAGCGTTCAAAAAACCAAAAACGCCATCTTGTCTTCGTCTTCCCCCACTTGGGAATCCATTACTCCCCTCACCTAAACACAAAGAAACCACCGGGATAGGTAGGACACCATTATTGCGACTCGCGAGCGAGCATCCTCCTGTTCCCTGATTCCCACGAGCAGCTCTTCCTCCCGAGAAATGCCTCTCCGTTGCTGCGCTTGAAAGGATTGCTCGATGCAGGGGAGGAGGAAGAGCGCACGGGAGATGGCTCGCGGGGAGCGGGAGCGGGAGCGAGAGCAGCAGCCGGCGGCGGCGGCGGCCAGCTCCAAAGGCCAAGCTTGGTAAGGGAAGCGAATTGTCCCGTATCCTTTTGCTTGTTTGGTGACTCGCTGTTCCCTGATCTCTGATCTGCGCGTCCGTGCTCTTCAGGTTCTGCACCACTGGATTGCCCAGCGATGTAGTGATCGAGGTGGGCGACATGACCTTCCATCTCCACAAGGTTGGTGAATCTTGCCTCCAATCCTTCAATTTTACTCGTTTTTTCCCCATTCCCTGTTCCAATGTCTCTGTCGTGAGTTGATGCGGTCCATTTCTCAGTCCCCAGCTGCGAAAAGTGTGAGGAATTCGGCACTCATTGATCCCAAAAGTTCGTTAAATCCGGTGCTTTTCTTTGCAGTTCCCGTTGATGTCACGGAGCAAGAAGATCCACGACCTCATCACGAACAAGGAATCACGCGAGGCCAGCCGGAGCCGGAGAGACACCGGAGGGGAGGAAGAAGAGGATGCCGGGGAGATCAGGGAGGAGGAAGCTGAGTTGGTGCTGGAGGAGCACGAGGAGGCGGACGCGCTCCGCATCCGCCTCCCGGATTTCCCCGGCGGCGCGGAGGCGTTCGAGCTCGCCGCCAAGTTCTGCTACGGCGTGAAGCTCGACCTCACGCCGGCGACCGCCGCGCCGCTGCGCTGCGCGGCAGGAGCGCCTCGGCATGTCCGACGACCACTCCGACGACAACCTCATCTCCCGCGCCGACCGGTTCATAAGCCAGACCGTCCTGAGGAACCCCAGGGACGCCATCCGGGCACTCAAATCCTGCGAGGTCGTCCTCCCCCTCGCCGACGACCTCGGCCTCGTGTCCCGCTGCGTGGACGCCGTCGCCGCCAAGGCCGCCGCGTCCACGCCCACCGCGCTCTTCGGCTGGCCCATCCCTGACGACGGCCGCGCCGCCGGCGACCGCCACCGCCGCAAGAACGGCGCCGCCGCCGCCGGAGCCACCTGGTTCGACGACCTCGCCGGCCTGTCCCTCGCCACGTTCACCCGCGTCATTGCCGCCATGAAGGACCGCGGGCGTCGGCCCTGAGGTCAGTTGAGGGCGCTCTCATCGCGTACGCCAAGCGCTCCATCCCCGGGCTGTCGCGCACCGGCCGGCACGTCGGCGGTGGCGCCGGCGCAGCCGCCGCGGCACCGGGGGCGTCGGCAGACGGGGACCAGAAGGCGCTTCTCGAGACCGTCATTGCCAACCTCCCCGAGGAGACCGTCAAGAGCAGCGCCCACACGGGCACCGCCGTGGGCGCCACCGCGGCGCGCGTCCTGTTCGGCCTCCTCCGCACGGCGAGCATCCTCCACGCGTCGGAGAGCTCCCGGGACGCCCTCGAGCGGCGCGCCGCCGCGCGGCTGCCGGACGCGGCCGTCGACGACCTGCTGATCCCGAGCTACTCGTACCTCGTGGAGACGCTCTACGACGTGGAATGCGTCGACCGCGTCGTGCGGTACTTCCTTGAAGGCCGCGGCGGCGGCGCCGCCGCCGAGGAGGATGGACCATGGCGATGGCGACGAGGGCAGCGAGGTGGCGGACACGCCGGGTCGAGAGGCTAGCCGACGAGCCATGCTGGCCGTTGGAAGGCTGGTGGACGCGTACTTAGGGGAGATCGCGACGGATGCCAACCTGAAGCCGGACAAGTTCTGCGACCTCGCCTGGGCGTTGCCGGACGCCGCCCGTGTCTACGACGATGGCCTTTACCGAGCTGTCGACATCTACCTCAAGGTGAGAGTCAGACAGCAGCGAGCTCTCGTGACCTTGTCGTTTGCATTTTGCAAGCATGTGAAGCGATGCCGTGCTGATGAGTGTGCTCTTCTTGTTTGTTTGGGTGGATGCTGGCTCGTGATCTGCAGGCTCATCCTGGGCTGAGCGAGGAAGAGAAGGAGAAGGTGAGCGGCGTGGTGGACGGGAGGAAGCTGACGCTGGAGGCGTGCACGCACGCGGCGCAGAACGAGAGGCTGCCGCTGCGGACGGTGGTGCAGGTGCTCTTCTTCGAGCAGCTGCAGCTGCGCCGGGCCATCACGAGCACGATCATGGCGAACGAGGGCGGCACGGCGGGGTCAGGGGGAGGAAGGCGGCGACAGCGACGGCGGCGGCGGAGCAGGGACGTGGCGCGTGGCCACGCGGGGCAACCAGATGCTGCGGCTGGATATGGATAGCATGCGGAGCCGCGTGCAGGAGCTGGAGCGCGAGTGCACCAGCATGAGGAAAGCCATCGAGAAGATGGACCGGCGAGGCGGCGCCGCGGCTGCGGCGGAGAGGGGGGCGGCGTCGGCCGCGGTGACGGACGGGAGGTGGGGCTCCATGGTGACCAAGCGGTTTGGGTGCAAGTTCCCGGCGCAGGTTTGCCAGTCGCAGCAGCGCACGGTGGTGGCGCGGCCTCGCCGGCCGCGCATTGAGCAGAGCCCATAAGCAGCACATCGTAGAGCTTCGAGACTATTGTTCTGTTCTCTTGATTCTTTGCTTCGATTTGTGAAAAAAGAGTTTTCCTTTTGCCTAGTCAGCACTGTGTCTTTTGCCATGTTCTTCTATCATTCAATTGCGTATTAGCAGCCCCACGAACTGTACTTGTTCAGAGTCATCTTGCTGGCCAACGCCTTAAACCACAAGTTGGCCAAACAAACTGTTTCATCAAACTCTCGTCACTAACAAGTGTCAGAACTTACAAACTTTGTCAAGAGTTTCAGCTACGATAATGGAGGAATGCGTGTGATCAATTTGAGAATGCTCCTCACCAGTAGTCCCTGCAGGAGCAGACTCCGTCCTTGAAATGATGGAACCGCTTGTTGTCCCTGACGACGATCTCACGGGCGGTGACTTTGGCGATGAGCTTGACGGCGTTGTGGCAGTCGCCGCAGATGCGGAGGTTCTTCATGACCCGGAGCGGCGTCCCCGGCGGCGTGCTCACCAGCCCGAACGCGATGGCCAGGCGCTCGCTGTGGTACATGAGCGCGCGGGCCTTGGCGCCCTCGTCCACGTCGTGCAGCACGTGCCGGGTGTCCGGAACGTACCCGGCCGCCCGGATCTGCTCGTGCAGCTCCACCACCTTCTCGTACGCCTCCCGTCGCTTCGCCTGAGCCGCCGCGGCGTCTTCGCTCGCCGCCCTTCCCTGACGCCGCGGCGGCCTCCTCGGTGACTGCCCATCGAGGACGCGCCGGGCGTCGCCGCGGGCGCCGAGCTTGACGTATAGCGTGGCGATCCCGAGAAGGATGGGTGCGGGGATCGCGGACGAGGAACTGCAAGCGAGCAGGCGGTGCGCCCGCCTTAGCACGGCCAGCGACCGCGTCTCGGCGCAAGACTGGAGGAGCGCTGCTTGTTCTTCGGGCTCGAGCTCGGCGCCGCGTCCTCGTTGGAGCATTTGGTCGAGCAGGCTCACGGCGGCCTCCGGATCGGGTCCTCTGCAGAGCATCCTGAGCTCGTCTCTGTAGGATTGGGGATATGTGGGCCCCGGCTTTCTGGTGTTCGCGACAGAGACGGAGGCAGCGGGGCAAGCGAGGTGGAGCGCCGGGCGGCCACGGTCGCGGTCGCGGCGAGGAGCCATGTCGGCCGGTGCGTGGCGACCGCTTCGGCTGCGGCCATGGATTCCGATCCGTGTGGGCGTGGTGGCGGTGAGAGAGGTTGAGGGGGAGCCGCGAGAGGCGGCCGGTGCTGCGAGTCTCGGAGAAATCAGCATGCTCGCCGGTGGTGTGAGGACTGCGAAGACTGAGCGGAGATATTTGCGAGCTGGGGAAGAAAGAAGAGGCCGCAATTGGTGAGAATGGGTGGGCAAGAAGCAATATCAGTAATTGAGGCCCATGGGCTAATACGACGGTACTTTGCTACGGGGTAGGGTTATAGCTATGGGCCATTATGAGTGATAGTATTTGGGGCCAGGCCGTATTTAGGACTTTTCTATAGGCCGCAGTACTTTCTTATGGGCCAAAAGTAATCGCTCTGCAATGGGCCCAGTGGTCTCGTCATCACCCAATTTGCAGTGTAGCCTGATCAGTCTTCAGTTTTGCAAACAGTAGCCTGATGTGTTGAGAGGGCTACAGTCCTACAGAGAGGTCCTTTGTGCTGAATGCTGAATTGCTGATTAAGCTGCATCCAAGTTTTGTATGGTTCGAAGATGTCATGGTCATGCCTTAAAATTGTGTTACAGTTCATCCCGACATAGGTAATATGTGATGAACGGATAATGTTGTGGTAGTATATCTGTCTTCAGATTATTCAGAGCGAGTTTTTGTGGCTTTGTCGCCTGAAGACTTCGACGACGGAATGCGTCTGTGTAGTGGCGTAGTGCTCCCATCAGGATGTCCTTTGGCTTCTCTTAGCTGCTATGAGTCCTATGACAACCATGCTTGGTGTGGAGGTTTCTGACAGCAGCGACATCTGCACTGTTGTAGCGGTGAGTGAGATTTTGCAGATTGGCCCTCAAATGCAATGCTTGTCATTTGCTAAACTGCAGGGTAGGAGAATGCTTTGCTTACTCTGCACTGCACCCGTTTGCAATCTGAAGACAAAAACGCCACATTGTCTATGCTTGCTCGATCTGCGGAACACGTGCTGCTGCTGCTGTGGAGCATGCCTTATAGGCCGATGCACAGGGAGAGGCGGCGCCGGCGTTCATGAATGGAGCGCCTGCCGTGTTTGTCGCCGTTCGAAACACCGAGCGCGGTAACGACATCTATGTTGCATTCTGGACGCGCGCACGAGACGCGGCATGGCGAGGCAGCCGTAGCACGGTCCGCATGTCCCGGCGCTCCGGCGAGCCACCGCGTGCGGCGGAGCCGGAGTTCTCGCAGTCGCAGCGCACCTGCGCGAGGGGGGGTTCCGTGTTCGCGCGGCGGCGTTCAGCTCTTCGTGGTGGGGCATACCAACGGATGCTGACCTCCTCAAACAGGGAGCAGAGGATGCAACAAAGTCCGGGGCGGTGGCCGCGGCGGCCGGGGTGCCTCGTCGGCGCGCGACAAGACGGTGCCGCGGCAGCGGGAGGGAGGCTGGGGCGGCGGCAGGGGGAGCGGTGGCCGCGGCGGCTCCAGACCAGCCACGGGATCGCGTCTTGCAGCCAAGGCGGCGCCCTACGGCGAAGACCAGGGAGGGCGGCATTCGAAATCCCGTCCGGGGGTGGACGGTATTTCAAATACCGTCCGCCCCCTAGTGCCCATTTAGCCGTTGGATCGGTTTTGTGCGTCCGAGATCGGGCGGGCCGAGGTCTTGGTCGTCCCTATCAGGAAGGCGCGCCCGGGCGAGAGCTGGATGCCGCCAGCGCCATGGCGGAGGCCGGAGGGCCCAGGTCCGGTGAAATCTATACGGATGTGGAAGACGATGACGACGACGCGAGCTGCGCGTGCCCTCGGTGAGACGTGGAACGGCAGGGTGGCGCGTCGGATGCGGCGTTGCTGACACCTTCGGCGACGGACTCTCCATACTTGCCCTCCGGCGAGACCCACAAGCACGGTCTGAACGGGCCGGCGCTCTGGCGAGCCACTGTTTACATACGGCGGGGACGAAGTTCTTGCGGCAGGCAAGTGGTGTTCGGTGTTGCCGCGCCGGCGCTCGGCTCTTCGTGGGCCGTGGCGTGGGGTATTCCAACGGATGTTGACCTCTTCCAAATTCCAATGGTGAGGAGAGGAGGAAACGGAGTCCCGGGCGTGCGGCGGATCACGGCCAGCCACGGGTTCGCGTCTTGGAGCCAAGGCGGGAGTCGCTGCGGCGGCGGCCGGGGAGGCCGGAGCTCGAAATCACGTCCGGGGGGTGGACGGTATTTGAAATACCGTCCACCCCTGGTGCCCTTTTGGCCGTTGGATCGGACTCGTGCGGCCCAGATCGGGCGGACGGAGGAGGGAGGACTCGGTCGTCCCTGTCAGGGAGGCGCGCCCGCGAGGGAGCTGGATGCCCGCCAGCGCCATGGCGGAGGCCGGCGGCCTGGGTCGGGCTGAGCTCTGCAGCGTGGTGGAGCACGCCTTCGTCGCCGATTCCTCAAGGACAGCCCACGCGCGCTCTGCTCTGGGCTGGGCAAGCGTCCGTGGAGCCCGAGATTGGCGCCGCCTCGTTGGGGGATTTGGTCAAGCGGCCACCAAGTTGGGTCCTTGGCACAACCTCCTGAGCTCGTCGCTGCAGAATCTGCCATCGACGGCATGACGGGCATCTGAGAGCTGGTGCTCATGACAGAGTCGAAGGCAACAGGATAAGCGAAACGAAGCGTCGCGCGGCCACAGTCGCGGTTGTGGTGGTGGCGAGAAGCCGCGTCGGCACTCGGCAGGTGCGTGGAGAGTGGAGACTGGAGACCGCTTCGGCGCCAGCGGCCGCGCGGCGGGTTCCGAGACGCGTGGTGGTGGTGGTGGTGGTGGTGTGAGAGCAGGAGGGGGAGACGCAAGGCGTCTTCAGTTTGCAATGTACCATGTTGTGTTGACAGGGCTACAACTAGGTTCTTTGTTCTGAATGCTGATTAAGCTGCACCCATGTTTTTTTAGCTACATCAGGTGTGAACTTTGATAACAGCGGTGTTGTGTGAATCAAAGATGTCGTGCTTGAATCTTAAAATTGTGTTACGATTCATCCGGATATCGGTAACATGTGATGAACGGACAACGTTGAACGTTGTGGTAGTATTATCTGTCTTTCAGATTATTCTGAGTGAGTTTTGTAGCTTTGTCGGGGCACCTTATAGCCTTGGAGGACGGAATCTAGCTATATGTGTAGTGCTCCGACGATGAATGCCACTCGGCCAATATCCCAGTGTGCATGCAACAGGATCTGCTTTTGCCTCTCTTAACTGTTCTGACGATCATGACTGGTGTGGAGGTTTGTTATAGCAGCGACTTTCTTCGCTGCTGTAATGGCGATTGAGGTTTTGTAGATTGGCCCTCAAATGCAGAGCTTGTCATTTGCTAGATTGATCTTCAGACTAGGAGAAAGCTTATTCTGAACCGAAGTCTGAACCCGTGGACATTCACATTCTGAATACAAATGACACATTGTCTATGCTTAGCTGCTGCTGCTGTGGAGCACTGGAGCGTGCCTGACAATCTTTTTCATAGATTCCCCGAATGGTCTGAACGCCTCCGGTGCTCCAGCGAGCCGATGCACAGAGCGAGGCGGCGTTCCTGAATGGAGGAGCCGCCGGCCGTGTTTGGCGCCGTCCGAAACACCGAGCGGCGAGCGCGTTATCGACATTCATGTTGCAAGATGGACGGCGTAGCGAACGAGACGCCGTATACCAAACCAGCACGGTCTGCATGTGGCGGCGCTCCGGCGAGCCATCGCGTGCGGCGGAACTGCACAGAGGGTGTTCCGTGTACCGTGTTCGCGCGCCGGCGCTCAGCTCTTCGTGGTGGGGGCATACCTACCGATGCTGACCTCTCCTAGAGCGAGGAGAGGAGGCAACAAAGTCCGGGGCGGCGGCCTCGGCAGCGGACGCTTCGGGGCGCGTCAGGATGGGCCACGACGGCGCGCCGGAGCCGGCCGGGCGGCGGCGCGCGGGAGGCTGTTGCGTCGGCCGAGCGAGCGGTGGCCGCGTAGATGTCCGGCGGCTCCAGGCCAGCCACTGGATCACGTCTTGCAGCCAAGGCAGCGGCCCTCCGGCGACGACCGGGGAGGACGGCATTCGAAACCCCCCGTCCGGGGGTGGACGGTATTTGAAATACCGTCCACCCCTGGTGCCCTTTTGGCCGTTGGATCTGACTCGTGCGTCCAAGATCGGACGGAGTGCGGTGCGGACTTTGTCGTCCTTGTCAGGGAGGCGCGCGCCGCGCGCCCGCGTGGGGAGTTGGATGCCGCGAGCCCACAAAGGCCATGGCGGAGGCCGGAGGCCTAGGTTCCGCCGCACCTCGGGAGCGCGGTGGAGCACGCTGTCGTCGCCGCTTCCTCGATGACAGCCCTCGCGCGCTCTGCTCTCGCCTCTTGGCAAGCGCCCGTGGGCGTGGTGGCCGAGATTTGCGCTGCCTCGTTGGTCAAGCAGGCTAACGGCGGCCTCCGGGTTGGGTCTTCGGCGCAACCTCCGGAGTTCGTCGCTGTCGAATCGGCCATTGATGGGCATCTGAGAGCTGATGTTCGTGACAGTCCTTCACTCAGGACCGCCTCGGTGCTCGCGCGCCTGCGGCGGCCACAGAGGTCTCTGAGAGCCCTCTGGGGAGAACTGAGGAGGGCAGCGCAGGAGTAGCATGCGGGGATGGACGCCGCCGCTAACGTGAAGAAGAGGTGGCTGTACAGCTTCTCCGCCGGGCTCGTTGTTGCCTCCTTTACCGTTTTCCAATCCATCTTCAAGAGTCCTTTCTGTTGGTGCTCGTCAGTTCATCACCAGTTTGTTCGGTGGAATCGATGTGCTCGATGATATGCCTATAAGAGCTAATGTTAATGAATCTCCTTCTCATGTGGCCATGTCCCTTGCAGTGTGCAGTGTACTTTTCGTATTGTACTACAGGTTGCCCGAGACGACAGATATAGCAACAGGTGCAAAGGAAGTTTGATTATCTGCAATATCAAAATCCAGCTTGAGTGCCACCAGGTTCAAGCAATTAAAGGTACAGGGCGTTCTGCTTCCGTCCTCAAGATCTTTCCAAGAAGATTGCTAATAATTCTCTGCTAATTTGTTTGTTCAAGATAGATTTCTGTTTCTGCATCTCATCGCCCTTTTTTGCTTCTCCTATAACAGAGTAAGAAAAATGTGAGTTGTCTTTGCTAGCAAATTCCCCTCTTATGGCCAAGGGGGAGACTCTAAAGGAGAAGTGATTGGTATGGTTCTCACCTCCCTTGCTTAATAGATTCACTCACTCTCCTTGAAATATGTTTACTTTAAGCCAGTGGAAACAAAATAAAAATAGGTAGCAAAGAAAAAACCTATGTATGGCATATGAAACATATTTTTCTGTTCAACTGAATACTTGTGCTTACCAAGACTTGTGCTCAATAACTAATACGCTATTTACCAGTCACATGATAATACAGACTCAAATAATAGCCATATAATATTTCAGTATAGATAAACCTGTACCGATGGCTGGGCATGTTCTTTCCACGAATCTCTCTATTTCAATTTATTACTGTATTTCTTTCTTGCAAATGATCATCATCCATATATTCTTTTTTTCTGTTTCAATTAGATCGTCATCGTAGAAAGAAACTGTGTAAGTACATGGCATGAATCTCTCATCTCTAATTTATTGCGTTTTTACTACTGCATCTTTCGTTATTATTTAATATATCAGATATTGCATTGACTAATATATAGCTATCTTCAGAACATAAACCAAACAATCCTTGATAAATCAATTTGTTGTATTTAGAGTTCCACCAGGTTGCCATACACACTGAACATCCTTTTGCTGAACTTTACTATGTTGTTGACAAGTTTGCACATATCTGATGTAAATAAATGCACCTTGGGTAAAAAATAATGAGTTAAATGCATGAGGGGCCCTTAAACTTGTCCCGCTGTGCCACTTAGGTCCATGAACTTGCAAAATCGAAATTCAACACCCGGTACTTGTTAAAGTGTGTCATTTAGGTCCATATTCCTTTATAATCTGACCTGGCATGCTGACATGACGCCACATGGGATGACTTTTTGTAAAAAAGACCTCCAAATTCTTCATCTTCCATCTTCACATCCTCCTTCTTCAGTCCCCTCTTCTCCATCAAAACAGAGCATGGCCGCCGGCTTGATTCGTCGAGCTCCGACCATCCCCCTCCAATACACCGCACCCATAGACCCTAGACCACCTGCACTATGCCCTCGAGCTATCATCACACGGCCCCGATGACCAAACCGCCGGAATCAGGCGGATCTCCGGCCGCCCAAGACCACCCGCACCGCCAGCCCATCTCAAGACAGCTTCTCCATCAGCAACAAGAGCTTCTCCGCGCAACCAGAACGGAGCTGTCGTGCGGATGCTACTCAAGAACCACGACTCTTCCGCCACCATTGCTGCAGCTTCTAGGTGCGTTTTGTGGTGGTTGGCGCTCACCTGGAGCTCAAGCTTGTTTGTCCTTCGTATGTGTTTAGCAAATCCCAAACTTTGGGCGGCGACATGGGAGCTTGACCTTGAGGTGGTGATGGCGGATCGAATCGAATCGAAGGAAGCTAGGACGACGGCGCTAGGAGGCGAGTGGAACGGAGCTCGCCCTCGCCGCTGACGAGGAGCCGACGAGCAAGGTCCCGCGCGCACGCTTGTGCCCGTGTCAATTCAAGTCGCCGCACTTACCGAGCCGCCCGCTGTCGCGAGGATCAAGCGCCGCCGACTCGATTCGATCGAGAAGAATGGGAAGAGCAGCGTCCACCTCTGCCTCCGCCGCCACCGTTGCTATCCACTACCAGTGCGCCGCCGCCGCCGCCGCCGCATTCCCGTGTCGGCCACCGCCAGGAGCTGCCACCCCGCGGTGGTGGTGCCCGTGGAGGAGAGCTCCGCTGCAGCGCTGACCTGCATCGCGCGAGGAAGCTCACCGCCGGCTGGATATCGCCGGTCAATGGCTGTCGGCCATGTTTGACCGGAGGGGAGGGCGTTAACAAAGAAGATAGAGAATTTGGAGGTCTTTTTTACAAAAAGTCATCTCATGTGGCGCCATATCAGCATGCCAGGTCAGATTATGAAGGGGTATGGACCTAAGTGGCACAGTCGGACAAGTACCGGGTGCTGAATTTTGATTTTGCAAGTTCATGGACCTAAGTGGCACAGTCGGACAAGTTTAAGGGCCCCTCATGCATTTAACTCAAAAATAATTACACAACAGGAGATGTCATATGGATCTTCAGTAATTTCTGGTAAGTGACTACATGCAGGAATCTTGACCATTTCCATCTCTACTTATTCACTAATGTTGTATTGATTAGTTTTTTTTGTTTGTTTTCAGAAACTTAGCCATAGTCTTCTGGCACAATCTTATCCGGCAATTTTTTATATTTAATTACTGTCCAGTGAAGCGGCAGCAATACTGCAATGCTCTGAATGTGTCACGTGGTTATAGTACTGTAGAACTTAGAACCAGACACTTCCTCGTACCACCTCAACTCTGAAATTATATAAAATATTGTGATCGAATTCTGACGAACAGAACTACATACACTATCTGATTCACGTGTCTACATTTGGTCAGAGTTATCTGTGATTTGGCTCCATCCCTGGCTATTGATTTTTGTAGTCATGAAAACGGTAAGCATTTCAGCCAAATTTTACAGCTGCTGATTTTTTTCACAAACTTGATAGATCTTGCAGAAAGCCTTTTTAATCGTTAATGTAGTGTTCCAAATATGGTCAAATATTCATATGCAAGCATGCAACCCAGATTATATAGGGTTTTACACGTATTTAGTGATTTTGAAGCTTGAGCACCATAGGGAAATTTTCCTTCCCTTTGACAGTCTGAATTGACGTTCTTCTCTGCTAACACACAGGTTCTGATTCGGTCTACTCGTGAGTCTGCAGAACTTGGAACCAGACAAGCTCTAGCGATACTCTCAGTGTGTTTGTTGTGCAGAGTAGAAGATGAAGCAGAAGCAGAAGAAGTAGGCTTGCCACATAAAGCTAACAAAGTTTCAGAAGTG